>NKZY01000640.1:0-46425 GCA_002374555.1 Metschnikowia mauinuiana | reverse complement strand
CTGCGTTTATATATTCCCTTGGTTGCAATTCGGTGCGGGGGTTTCCCAAGGTGCATATCGGGTGGCGACATGCGCGAGCATTGGCTGCAATTTCAAAAGAATATAAAAGACTGCGATCCCCCACAGTGTTCCGATATTTCTAATTTTTCCTTCTTCCTTTTTTTTCCTTTTTTTTCCTTGAGAATATGCTGATAACATGGCAAACTCAATGTCATATACTCGAACCATGGTACTGCCTTATTCTAAATCAAGTAATTGGACAAGATCTGGGCGTGGATCAAGGGGAAAATCACATAGTGTTTGCGTTCGTAGAGCCGTCTCACCCAAGGCGGATAGCTATCGAGCTTGAAGTATTTGGCTGACGATGGCGATACCATGAGCGCCGAGCTATTCCAGTTTTCTAGTTGTGTGGAATCTCTGGACTTTCTGGATTTTCCACTCTTATAGTTTTCGAAATTCTCGAGTTTTCTAGTTTTTTGTAATATTCTAGCTTTCTAGTTTTCTAGAATTTCTAGAATTTCTACGATTCCACTTTTCTAGACTTTCTAATTAACCTTTGAAATCTAACCTTGAAGGAGTCTTAACAAAATGAAAATGAACTCTAAGAATAACAACAACAAAATACCCCCAAAACAGTTCTTTCATGAACAGTATAGCTATAATGTTAATGAAGTCATGTATTAGCTAATTCATTTATATAGAATATTCCATTGATGAGGTTCATACATTATAAAACCCTTGTTCTCTCTGTCTTTGCTTGGAGAAAGTCACGAAGAATATGCAGTCGATGAATCTCCATTCGGGTTTCCAAAGAAGGCTTCTACAAGAAAAACATTGGCGTATTTGATGGCAATTTTGAATGCTACTTATCCTAACCATGACTTCTCTAATTTGCAGTCCTCAACTGAAAATTATCACAAACTTGAAAATTCGCAAGACTTGATTAATCATTTCAATAGCGAGATGATTTCTGTTGAAAAAAAAAAAAAAAAAAAAAAAAAAAAAAAAAAACAAAAAACAAATTAAAACAAAAAACAAATTAAAAAAAAAAAAAAAAAAAAAAAAAAAAAAAAAAAAAAAAAAAAAAAAAAAAAAAAAAAAAAAAAAATAAAAAAAAAAAAAAAGAGGATGTACTCAGTTGGATTAGGGACCCGATCAATGTCTATATGGATATCTTGCCTTCTCGTTTGCCAAAAGTCTCAGCTTAAAACATGTGAGAAACTCGGAAAAACAGCTTTAGCAATGCCAATTTGCTCAAATCCAGCGATTTATTGACGCTATTGAGTGACCCCGGTTGCAAAATGTAGGAATTTCAACCATCTGACCTGTCTATATTGGAAGATCTTAACCATCCTTATCAAACCATGTGATCATACTACTGGTTCATTTACAATAAAAGAAGAAAGGGAGGGTGCTTTTTATACCTAACGGCAAGAAATACTTGCCAATATTCTCAAATCAACACATGTGCGACACCTCTCCTGGGTGCGGAGACTGATAAACTTGGCAGGCAAACAATAAGAAATCCTGACATTGATTATGGGGAAGATTTCATGGAGGAGCACCTTAATGGCATAGAAATTAATGATGCCATCGGTGACATGGAGATATGAGACGTTTTTTTGTCCAACCTACTCATTTTTGGATTTTTTCTGGCTCTCTCTCTCCTTTATATTTAATAACCCTTTCTTTAGCCCTGTATATGAATACCATTAACCACGACTGAAAATTGAACTAGGAAATTCTGGATTACCGAGATCCAATTTTTCGACTCTCAATATTTTTTTAATAGTATAAACGTATTCATTATTGTGACCACGGAAATTGCTGTGGTATTCGTGATTCCGTGAGATTTGAGCAATGGACTGAATAAACATTAATACGCACCATAAATTCAGATTACATAAAAAACAATTGAAAAATATATACGATTACTCAGCATTGCCGATTTCATAATCTACAGTAAGTAAGACATAACAGTAAATGGAATCCGGTGACTTCTGTGGTTGTTGTTGATTTATTGGATGCAAGTGTTGGTTGCTCGTTGCTCGTTGCTCGTTGCTTGTTGCGTCGTATCTGCCTGCACATACTCGCATATACTCGCGCATACTCGTATGTAATTTCCTGCACATAAGGTCCAGACAATTTCATCCTGCACACACTCACACATATATATATATAAACAAGGCTCGCGTTTCTTCCAACAGTCAATGGTTTCCGAATCCACTCCTTTGCTGGAGCCTACGCAAACCATTTCAAATGGTGATCAATCCAAGTACATTCCTCGTGACCAGGTGGAGTGGGAGTTTGGCGGGCCCTTGGGCGCTTTGGGCATGATGGTCGGGTTCCCCTTGCTCATGGTGTACATGTGGATTAGCGCCCGGTTCTACTATGGCAAGCCTGCTTGGCCTTCGGATGGCGAAACGTGGCTGGACTTCATGGGGATTTTGTGGCTGATTTTCAAGGAGTACGGCGTGCCATCGTTTACTCTGGTGTCGATATTCACGGTGTTCCTCGTGGTGCAAGCCTTGTTTTACTTGACTCTTCCGGGCGTGTGGTGCAAGGGTCAACCCTTGTCCCATTTGAACGGTAAGCAATTGCCTTACTTCTGCAATGCCGTGTGGTCGTTCTACGTGACCAACGTGATTCTTTTGGCCTTGCACGTGGCCGGCTATAAGATGTACTACATCATCGACCATTTTGGTGAGATCATGACCACGGCCATTGTCTACGGCTTCATTTTCTCCATTGGCTTATACGTCTATACGCTTACGGTGTCCAAGGATTACCACCGTATGACGGGCAATCACATTTATGATTGTTTCATGGGTGCTCCTTTGAACCCCCGCATTGGACCCTACTTGGACTTGAAGATGTTCTTCGAGGTCAGAATCCCTTGGTTCACCCTTTACTTTTTGTCGGTGTCTACTGCTCTCAAACAGTACGAAACTTATGGTTACGTGTCTCCTCAGGTGTGCTTCATTATGTATGCCCACTGGTTATACGCCAATGCTTGTTCTAAAGGAGAGGAGTTGATTGTGCCCACGTGGGATATGGCTTATGAGAAGTTTGGCTTCATGTTGTGTTTCTGGAACATTGCTGGCGTGCCATACACTTACTGCCAATGCACCTTGTTCTTGGCCTACCACGATCCTGCAGAGTACGCTTGGCCTTGGTACTACAACACCTTATTGTTTGTGGTGTTGACCGTGGCCTACTACTTTTTCGATACAGGAAACCGTCAGAAAAACTCCTTCCGCAGAATCATGTCGGGCAACACCCAAATCCGCAAGACCTTCCCTTACTTACCCTACGGAGACCTTGTCAACCCATCGTACATCCAGTGCGAGAACGGCTCGCTCTTGTTGACCGATGGCTGGTACAAATATGCCCGGAAAGCCCATTACACTGCCGACTATGTGCAGTCCTTGACCTGGGGTCTCGTGTGTGGCTTTTCGTCGCCATTCCCCTGGTTTTTCCCCGTCTTTTTCTTGATTGTCTTGGTGCACCGTGCCTACCGTGACCAGAGAAAGTGTGCCAGGAAATATGGCAAGGATTGGGACCTTTACTTGGCTGAATGTCCTTATATGTTCATTCCCTACGTGTGGTAGTCTTTCCAATCCACCTATGAACATATCTCTAGAGTCCATGCCTGTCCATAGTCAGTTAGTATCAGTAACACTAACAAACATACATTCTATTAACCTTTAATTAAAGTATAAGATTTAATAGTAAGAACGGTAGTAGACAGATAAGTGACAGATCACACTCTCAGTACTTCCTAATCCATCTCTGCTATGGCAACGAGCCTCTCGTCGATCTCGTCAGGGGTCAAGATATGGAAGCGGTCTTGCGTGGCCACGCCAATCTCAATGTCGTTTTTCCGGAAATCACTGCCCAAAACTGAACTCAAGGACGTGATGGCAAACTCCACGGTCTCCTTCCAGTCTCCGTCCACCGCATCCGTTTTTTTGAACTTCTTCTCCAAGTACGTGGTGGCCTCTTGTTGCTTGGGGCCTGTAGCCACGGCTTTCGCTCCGGTGAAGTAGCCTGCAGGATCACACTTGAAAATCTGGGGCCCTTTGTTCTCATCCTCAAAGTCCACCTGGCAAAATGTTAGTGCCACGCCTAGAGGCCTCATGTATGCACGCTGTGTGTATATCTGGGAGATGTTGGCCATCCGCTTGGCAATGCTCTGCACGGGCATCTCGTAGCCGTATTTGTAGCGGAACTCCACGGCCTCTTGCCGAGCCCGCAAGCTGAGCGACCTTGCATCGGCAATCGACCCGGTTGCCAACATCCCGATGGAGGGCGTGATCTGGAAAAGGTACGACACTGTGCTGGCGTCCAAAAGCTTGTCGGGGATTTTCTTTTGCGAGATCAACACGGCCGAGTCTTTTCCCGTCACGCCAAGCGACGTGATGTTGGCCGAGTTGATGGCCTTGAAGGCGTATTCCACCTGGAACAATCTGCCTTCGGGCGAGAAGATTGTGATGTGCCGGTCAAATCCTGCAGAGCCTGAAGTTAGTATATATTAAAAGAGTTGGGTTAACACGAACGGATCAGATCAGGTATCATTGTCACATCAAATACCCAGTCAGTATCAAAATACCAATGTCAGTATCAAACGATCTTAATGTCTTGTACGAATCTGGTATCCGTAAAAGAATCATAAACACACGAAATGACCTCGCTATGAACCAGAATACTCCCGAATCAAAAGCATTAAAAAATACCAGATATTGGAACTAGATCCAAATTGACCCCAAGACTGAATGACACATGGATTTCTGGAACTGATACCGGGAAATTGAAAAACCTCGTAATGAAAATGAGTTCTGGTTTAAATTTGACAGGTAATCACCAAGGGGATCTGAAGTGACATTGGCAAACGATATCAGGATATTTTGATGACCGAAATAAAATGAACACTTGAAATCACCCCGAAATCTCGAAATCTCGAAGTCCTCAATATCTCGAAATCTTGAAATTCCCAAAATCTCGGTGGTTGACCGGAACCGACCCCAGAATGTCAGAAATGACCCCAAATGACCCCAAAAAACCCCAAAAAACCTCAGGAAACCTCAGAAAACCTCAGAAAAAGCTCAAAATGACCTGAAAAAGATCCGTTTGATAGTTTTGACCAATTTTAGTCAGAAACTTCACTCGAAACCTCAGAATTCCTGGAACTGCTCATAATACCTGTATAAGGTATCAGAAAACCACCTAACAAAATCGATGATTCACGCCAAACTGAGCCAAATAACGAGATCTATCTTTTTAAACGAATTGTGAATTCTGAAACAAGCTGGAATCTGAACAAGCTGGAATCTGAACAAGCTGGAATCTGAAACATGGGTTGGACGAGAGGACTGCACGCTGCAATGAAAAGGGAACCGTATACCGGACAATTGGCGGCACCTGCATATATGTCCATTCCGATCTGAAACAACAAACTTCCGAGACAAACTGAACCATTTACATACCTGACATTGTGTGTTGTAAGTATTGGGACTGATAGTGGCGACAAGCGTGCGAAGTGAGCACCCGAAACCCGTACACCAGAAATTGAGGAAAAGATCCGTACACCACCCACCTTCCTCGAGAGGGCGACCTGTACATGGACCCGCACTTCTCGCACCTACACCTTCACCAGTCCTACAGCCGTCCCACCACTAATCGCTCCAGTCTAATTTACCACCTACACTGTCCAGCAGAATTGCAGCACGCATATACAGGAATATAATACTATACACAGGACGTTATTAATATACACAGGAACCCCACACTGCATACAGTCCACACACCCACATACAGTCCACCCACTGCAACACTCCACTCCACACTCCACACCACCCACTCCTCATACTCACACACCATATAAATATACTGGAGAATGGCGACGTTTTCCACAGACCAGAAAACAGCGGCTCACACGCCTGCATACTTTGCCAGCGCTCGGCTGCCCCTCACCAACGTCCTGTACCACTACAACAAGGATGTACTGGCGTTCCACTACGGCCCCCATCACCCCATGAAACCTTTCCGGCTCATGCTAACGGATCATTTGGTGCTTGCATATAAGCTCCACGAGAAAATGGACTTGTACGAGACTCGGGCGGCCACCAAGGCCGAATTGACGGCGTTCCACTCGGCGGACTATGTGGATTTCCTTCGGTCCATTACTCCCGAGGCCGCTGCACGCATGGATGCAGATAAACTTGCCCGGTTCAATATCGGAGACGATTGTCCGATTTTCGATGGCATGTATGCATATTCAGCGCTTTATTCGGGGGCCACGCTAGATGCGTCCCGGAAATTGATTTCCGGCATGAGTGATATTGCCATCAATTGGCTGGGCGGGCTTCACCATGCTAAGAAATTCGAGCCCAGTGGTTTTTGTTATGCCAACGATATTGTGTTGGCCATCTTGAACTTGCTCCGAGTGCATGCTCGTGTCATGTACATTGATATAGACTTACACCATGGAGATGGAGTGCAGGAGGCGTTTAATTTAACGGACCGTGTCATGACGGTGTCGTTCCATAAGTACAATGGAGAATTTTTCCCCGGAACTGGAAGTATAGATGAGGTGGGGATCGGCCGGGGGAAGAACTATGCAGTCAATGTTCCTCTTAAGGATGGAATCGACGATGAGCTGTATGTGCATTTGTATAAGCTGGTGATCGAGCCACTTATAGCCAAGTTCCAGCCCACATGCATAGTGCAGCAGAACGGAGCGGATTCGCTTGGGTTCGACCGCTTGGGATGTTTCAACCTTAACATCCGGGCCCTTGGCGAGTGTGTGCGGTTCACCAAGACCTTTGGCATCCCCATGCTAGTTCTTGGTGGAGGTGGGTACACTCCTCGGAACGTTTCCCGGCTCTGGTGCTACGAAACGTCGGTGTTGAACGATGTCACGTTGGATGCCAAGATCCCCAATACCATCCCTACGCGAGACTGGTTTGGGCCCGACTACTCGCTCCATCCGCCTCTCGATGGTCGCTTGGACAATAAGAATCTGAAGCGGTACTTGGACAGTGTGAAGGTGCGGGTCTTGGAGCAATTGCGGTTTTTGGACCATGCTCCTTCGGTCCAGATGGCCGAAATCCCACCTGACATCGGTGGTTTTACAGAAGAGGAGGAGGAGATTATCAGGGAGTTGAACGAGGATGATATGACTGCTAAGGATGCAGCCAGACCAGGTGAAATGTACGTTTGAGAAAGACCCGAGGAATAGTCAAGAGGAATAGCCAAGAGGAATAGCCAAGGAGAGAAGGTTGAGAGAAAAGGTTAAGAGAAGACTTTGAGAGGAGAAGGTCAAGAAGAACTTAATGGTCAGAAGTCAAGAGATGATGCCAAGAGACAAGATCATGAGGAAAAAGAAGGTCAAGATAAAGAAGGTCACTACAAAAAATATTCTTCTTTAATGCTAGCTTATGAGTGGTGGTTTGAGGCTGCCCCCAAGGTGTTTTTCCTTCACGTTCATAGACCCAAGATCAACTTTGTGAAGGCTACTTCCGAGGAAAACTACTTTGATTGGGACAAGCAGAGAAATCTAGGCAAATACGGCCGATACAAGAATCAGTTTGGAAATTCAGACTGGGAACTCAGATTTTATTCGATTTCCCAATGGTTGGCTTGTAAGGGTGTCCAAAGTGAGGCCTGGTGGAAAGAAGTTAAACGGGACCAAAATGCTATTGTCTCGTTAGAGGAATCCATTGATACTAAGCACTTAATTCTAGTTCTCGTGGGATTGTTCCTAGAAATTTTTACCCTGTTCTTATATGCAGTACTTCTATCACTCCCTCTTCATCCTCTCTCCATTATTTAGACTATTTTATTGGATTGGAGAATGCTTCTGGTTCTATCGACTGCTTCTAGTTCTATGGACTGGTTTTCTTGGAACGTCTGCCCGGCTCTTATATGCACTCCCACTTCTTTTTCTCTTTTCTGGGCTTAAAATTGAAACATGAAGATACCAAGGTGACAACTGACGAGTCACTATAGGCCAAGGACATTATTCCGGGTTATTAACTACTACAGTTTGTAGCCCCTTATGTGCAGGAGTTTTCCGTTATATACAGGCCAGAATATATATATATATATATGGATCTAGATATAGAGAGTTATAGAGAGATGGAAAGATAGACTACTACGTTTACTGGGTTCCTACAGGTCAAAACATAACACAGAATAGTACTTATAGTGTACTATGGCGAGCTTGATAAAAGAGCTAATAGGAGCTGGTTTAAAGACTCGTGCTCGGGGATTGGCCACTCGATGGATTATTCTGTTCAGGACTTTTTTCATATTTTTCCAATTCGAAAACACATTCAAAAACACATTGAAAACAGTAAATGTGTTTGGCTAGTATCAGAAAAATAGCTACTCTCGGTCTCCACTACCTCCACTGCCTCTCAAAGAAACTCTTATATAAAGAACCTCTTATATACACTATAGTCTATAAGAGTTCAATATCATTGAGTTTGGAATAGCGCAGGGGCGTAGAGTATTAAGGAGTAGGGAGGTCCATCATATTATATCAGAACATTGGAAGGGGCTTTGGAAATAAAAGGGGATGGGAAAAATGCGAGGGGGGTGTGGCTCTTTATATATTCAAGAATGCGCGATTTAAATGGCTGCAATTCAAGAGGGGGGCGTATGCGCGAAAACATATATAAACCCTTGTCCCCCCCATCGCATTCGCTCCAAAATTTTTGGACCCATCAAACCTCAGTTTCTTTCTTTCATTTCTTTTTTTTTGTTTTTTTTTATTGGAAAACTTGAAATGGTCTCTGGCCGGTGGATTGCCTAGATGAACCAACCCCTTTTTTGATGAACTAACACTTTTTGTGGTTTTTGATGAACTAACACTTTTGTGTTTTTTGATGAACTAACACCTTTCGTGGTTTTGATTGTGAATATGCTCGAAATGATGATGGAGATTTTTAAATTTCACTAACTACAAAAATAAAACCCTTGTCAGCTTTGGTATGATCTTCTTAATTTTACTTTCAGCTACAACATCTTTAAATAAAAAGATTTTTATTGAAAGATGTGAATGGTCATGTTAATGCATTGTTGGAATTCTACTGATTCTAGTCCAATATTTAAGAAACGTTTATGATGGTAATAATCATGGATTTAGGATTATAGCTATTGGAGATAATTATAAGTCTTAGTATGGTGATAATAATTTATAGTACTTAAACCTATGATAATCTCAAAATGGCATCTTTAATTCTATTTAATATAATAGCCGATAAAGCAGCTTTCTTAAGATAAATGTATGGAGAGGTGGATGTATGGAGAGGTGGATGTATGGAGAGGTGGATGTATGGAGAGGTGGATGTACCATGGCGACTATATGCAGGTGCATACATTAGTACACGAGAGAAGGGTAATTTTCAGGCCACACACCCGATGGAATTGGTTGAAAATAGGCCTTTTTCATGTTAACAGCAGTATAAAATAGCTGTACAATTTTGGTTGGGCTGAGGTTGCTGGAACCCAGGAAACCGACCCCAAGTGGACCTGCACATAGGTAACATCCTGCAGATAGACCACTTTTGGTATTATACCCATTAGTTCATGGGTAAGACGAAGTTCCGGTAAGCTAAAAGTGAGCTTTTAGAATCAGTTAAGGAAAAAGAACATAAAGATATGCTCCTGTATTGTATAGCTACTGAAAACTCTTCTACGCAGGTCCAATTATACTCAAAACGTCATGGAACCCGCAAAGAATCCCGAGAAAGAACATAAAAAGGAGATTTATTGGGTTTGAATAGTAGCCGTGTGCAGTATAATTCAGTATAATCTAAGAATTAAAGGACAAATTACTGAGATGTGAGAAAGTATTACTTGATAGTTCCCATTTCTGAACTAATATAGCTTTAAAGTTGCCATAGTTATAGGAAGGAGATCGAGAGGATTTTCGTATAAAGAATTAAAGATAGATTTGGATGTAGATTGGGTGTGGAAGTGTATAGATGGGCCATGGCTACTAGGTGCAGGTGCATACAGAAGTGCACGAGAGAAGGCTAGTTTTCTGGCCACACACCCGATGAATTCGGCTGAAACTTGGTCGAATCCATCTATTCAATAGTGAGACTTACCTGCATAAATTTAGAGTTGGTGCTATTGCTGGAAGGGTGAAAACCGACCCCTAGGGAACCTGCACATAAACAAGAACCTGCACATACACACTTCTGGGAATTAACACAAGAAGCAAGTCCCACCCATTAATTCAAGGGTAATAGGAAACTCAGGTAAACACTAGAGTGAGTTTTTAGAATCCATTGAAGAGAAAAACATAAAGATCTGCTTTTCAATGGTGGAGTTACGGAAAACTCTTATACACAGTAAAGAGACTTGAGAAAGAAGACCAAGAGCAGATCCCCGGGATTTTCACCAGAAACCATTTCCAGTATAAGTCAGAATAATTTAAGAATGAAAGGACAAATCACTAAGATTAGACAAAATGCAGTACCAACGATAATGGACTTTTTGGGAATCCATTTCTTTTGTGAATGCTTACTGCGTGGCTATATGCAGGACACCATTGATGTGATGAAGTAATTTATGAAAGAAACCCCACTAATTGGCCCAAATCGGTTTCTTTCGTGGATTTAGCAATGTGGTGGATTTGGACCTTTTGTCTAGGAAATTGGCCATAAACAGTCACTTTCTGAATTCTCAGGCCACACTCCCCTCTGTCTATCTCACTCTATCTCTATCTGTTTCTATCTGTCTCGGTATGCTTTTTAATTCTCCTAGTTTAGCCAATTAAAATCGGCTATTCTCATCCTCATGGAATCATCAAAGTATCTGTCAATATCAATTCTATGGGTCTCTTCATAGTATTACTTAACAGTTCCGGCTTCCGAGATACTGTAACTCCCGAAATTTCCATAGTTATAGAAAATATGTATAGAGATGTAAATAAAAATAGATATGGAAATAGATATGGAAATAGATTTGGGTGTAGATTTGGATGTGGATTTGGGTGTAGAGGTGTATGGATGGGACGGCTACTAGGTGCAGGAACAGACAATAGTGATGAGACAAGTGTAGTTTTCTGGGGACACACTCGATGAAATTGGCTGAAAATTGGTATACTTAATCTGACCAGGGGGAACAGATGTGGAATGAAATTTGGCGAAAAACTAACGCAGTCTTCTGGTTCTGCACGTAGGAGTCAAGACATGGGGCCGAGACCAGAAACCAACTCTTTCAAAAAACTACTTTTGTCACTGTATAAATCAATCAATAGTTCTTCATATGGAATAAAAGTATGAGGGATGAAAGGCATGAATTTCCCACTTGATGATTGATTGGTTATATGCACTACCTCACTCATTACACTTCACTGGATTCTTCACTACAATTGAACCTGAAACCAACGTGAAACAATTCTGAAACACTTTTGAAACCAAAGTGAATCACACCTGAAACTGACACCTCCTGCATGCTACTCTCCTGCATGCTACTCTTCTAAGGACTGTGTAGAAGGCGATATGTGCATACTTTTCATGTCCCCGTTTTCAGGGTTCCAGCAATGGAAATCAGCCCAAATTTCAATACCTACTTTCTACTCTAATTAATATAAAGTATGCCAAATTTCAGCCGATTTCATCGGGCGTGGGGGACAGGAAACTATTCTTTCCTCGTACTAATGAATGTTCCTGCACCTAGTCGCCATAGCCCCATTATACATATACACAACTAATACTATATCTAATTCTATATCTCATTCTATATCTAATTCTATATCCTTCTATATCCCTCTATATTTATATCCGTCTATATTTGATTGAATCATTTCTATCCCCCACCTGCATATAGCCGCACGCCCTAATAGTGTCGCGAGCTAATCCTCCATCACGCTCTGCTAAAGCAGAAACCGTCCCCGTCCTGCACCGAGCCACCCCCAAGCCTCTAGAGCTTTCTCTTTCTGAAGCCTTCTCTTCTCGAGCTTCTTTGCCTATTGGCTGCGCTCCTCCGTCATGGATATTCCCCGGCTTGTCATCACGCTGGATCCGTCCGGGAAACGCGTCGTCAACAGCCAGTACCGGCTCCTTCACACCATTGGCCAGGGCCAGTTTGGTAAGGTGATCTTGGCCGAGGACTTGCATGTGCTGGGCCGTCACGTGGCCATCAAAACCATCCATCGTGTGGACACCACCAAACTCATCACCAAGATATACTTGAGTCATACCACCAAGATCAAGCGGGAGATCCAGATCATGAAGGAGTGCCTGCATCCCAACGTGGTCAAGTTGCACACGGTGATCGATGACCTTAAGTTCGATAAGATTCTCTTGGTGCTCGAATTCTGTGACCTTGGCGAAATCGACTGGAAAAAGTACAACCATTATGATGAGAAGTACTATAAGGCTGCAGACAAGAAGTTGCCCCTTAATAAGATCCTCCGAGATGTGGTCAATGGCTTGGAGTATTTGCACTCTTTCAAGAACATCATCCACCGAGACTTGAAGCCTTCCAATCTTTTGATTGACCGCAATCGCAACATCAAGATTTCCGATTTCGGCGTATCGTTGATTTTGGAAAACAACCCCAACGACGATACTGAATTGGGTAAGAGTTTGGGCACGCCGGCGTTTTTTGCTCCCGAACTTTGTCAATTTGTCAACAATAGGCTCTCGATGTTGGACGATAAAAACCTGCGGTCGTGCAAAATCGACCTGCGCCTCGATCTCTGGTCTTTGGGAGTCACGCTTTTCTGCCTCATTTTCCATGCCTTACCGTTCGAAGGATTTAACGAGTTCGGCCTCTTTAAGAATATCGTCAATGGAAAGCTTTCATTTCCTTCCGTCCGAGAATCTTCCAAGATCAAACAAAATGATATTGATGAGCTTACCCATTTGAAGCTGCTCATCTCATGGCTTCTTTCCAAAAAACCCCAAGATCGGCCCTCCATTTCTCAAATCAAAGAACATCCATTCACAACCTTTGATCTTGGAAAAAAAGATTCCACTGCTTTCTTGGACTTCAACAAGTCGCTCATGAAGCAGAACCCCTCCGATTTCCAGCGCCCAAAACCCATCGCCTTTGGCTCCTCTTCTTCGGCAGGGCTTGCTGGCAAGCCTGCTAAAAAGGCACCTGCTAAAAAGGCCCCCGAGGAATCACTCACCCAGAAACTCCGAAACCTTTTCATCAGCCGGTCGCCGGAATCCACGTCCGACGATTTGCCCCAGACCAGTCCCGAAGTGATAATGCCCCACCCTTCGAACCTTGAGCACGTGGACGATCTTCTAGATCTGTACCTTGACGACTCCAGCTCTTTCGGTTCCGATGAAGATGCAGAGGTGGTGGAAACCGCAGATCTTCTATCTTCCTTGCAGTCTCGGAGCAGCTCTGTGAAGGATAACAGGCCTCCGCCACTCGAGATTTCCAACTCCAACTTCGACTCATCTTCGAACCTCAATTCCACGCCCAAGTCCAACTCCCAGTTTCATTCCCCGGATAATCCGTTTGACTCCAACTTCTCTTCTCATAGTCCAAGTGTGGAAAAACGCCGGCCCTCCTTATCCGGCTTTTCTGTCCCTAATACTCCAACACGAACAGAGATTTCAACACGAACAGAGACTCCAACGCGAAGAGAGACTCCAACGCGAAGAGAGACTCCAAAGCGGACAGAGACTCCAAAACGAACAGAAACTCCAAAACGAACAGAGACTCCAACACGGACAGAAACTCCAACAGGCCTTGGTTCGACCTGGGACCAGCCTTCCGTCACCATCGGGGCCGACTCGCCTCTGTCGATCAAATCGCTCTTCAGTCCCTCCCGAAGGTTTTTCTCCCGACTCCGGAAAAAAACGACGGAACCCACGATCTCGGCCCTTTCAAAGCCTTTGGAAACAGGCAACTATGATCTTGCTCCTCCACCTTCTTTCAACGGGAAGCCCAACCCAAGACGGAGCCTGTTGTCCAGTATGGAGTCCATTGGCATTGCATCTTTTCGCGAGTCTCGCGATAACTCCATCAGCTCACATGGAGGACTCACCAAGATCTCCAGTTCGAGTTCTTCTTTGAACCTCCATGCGTATTTGACTGAAAGTCCGGACTTAAACCCGAAAAAGGGGCCTGAAATGGCTCGTTTTCAAGATGCGGATCTGGACTCTTCATCCGATGAGAACCCCGAAGCAGATAAAACCTTGACCATGGACGAGTATCTCGACCAACTCTAGAGTCCAAAGGTTCAACTTCAACATGAGCAACTCATCCAACCTCTTTTATCTTGTGAATTGGTTTCTTGATCTGAGGCACCCTCATTGCCCTTAAATCCGGCTGGCCATCTTATATTCCGATTAACTCCGTTTGACCCCGATAAATTGATCCATCCGATTGAACCCGATGCTAATAATAATAACCAATGGAACTCGGAGCTAATAATAAATTCGGATCAAATCAAATAGGCCAGATCAACCCAAAATTACCGGAAGATTTTCTTGGGCCCATTGTGCCGTAATTGGCAAAACCGTTGCAAATGAGTTCGTAACCATCGAAACCAATGCTGCGAGAGAAGAAAAACACTGCAGCACCACCGGCTAATTGTGTGCAGGCCGCCTATCGACTGATTAAGTGCATGTGGCAAGTGACGTGCACGTAGTAACAATATGGAGCATGCACTGTGCTTGGCTCGTTATCAGGCCAGACCAACCTCGGGCGCCGAGCCGCTTGGTTTTGTTTCTCAACTTGGTATATTCGTGGATACTTGCCGTGCCGTGCCGTACCAAATCAGAATTGTGCATTCAATTTCTTGGTCAGCATTCTGCACTCCGCCAGGCTAATGCATCCCTAGGCGAGTGAAAGATTCTCTTGCTCCACGAGCCGGTGGTGAAAGGGCTGCTTGTCCACTTGTCCACTTGTCCACTTGTCCAAATGTCTATTGTCCTGCCGCATATACGGACATTGTGAGGGAGACGTACCATTCGTCGGTGAGACGGGGCCGCGTAGCGCGAGAGGGATGGGAACCCGGGCCCAAATTCACCCCGAAAACAAAAGCCCCCACCGAGGTTTAGAGGGGTTGCTCCCGACGGATCAATAGTTCCACCAAAGCCTGCGCCCCATTGGCATCCCGCCTGTGTGTATCGAGAATGTTTCGGCATCTGCAAGGAACGGATTGTTTACCTTTGGGTGCTTCGCGGCATTGGTTTCCTGCATGGGGCGGGTCGCGTGCACTCCGATGCCCGGCGCCTATGGCTTCCCAACGCTTGGTTGCTAATTAGCAGCCATGGCGACCCCGGATCCAGAACAGGCAATAATATCGGGCAATTAGTAATCTCCGGCGGATGTTTCTTTAGTTTGCCAAGGAAAACCATTGATTTCCAAGTAAGAGGTTGTGCCTCGTCCCCCTGAAAGACCATTGCACTCTTATTCGGCCTATGCTCATTAATTGTGCTTCCGAAAAATGGAGGAGGGGGGAGAGGGGAGGAGGCGTTCATATTTATAGGCATTGAGGCTCGCTTGTGTTGGCCGTAATAAGGTAGGATCATATGCGCTGTCATGCAATGCTGTTTCGAAATGGATGGTGTAGCATGGGTTTGGTGATGTAGTATGGAGCTTTCCTTTGCGGGGGCTGTTTCAGGCGTCTCTTGCAGAAGCCGCGTGTGACAGAAAGTACGGAACGCGGTCGCCTGTCTACGAACTAAGGCCACTATTGTTCCCCCGAGAGCGCCATGTATACAGGACCCGCCAATCATACATGCTCGTGGAAGTTTACAAACGTGGGTTTAAGTGGTAGGCCATGTCCGCCCCGTGTTTCAGGTTTTAGACTGCCTCTGCATGGCCTCATGTGCTCGGTGTTTCAGGTGGCTCAAAGTAGAAGTTGGCCGGTGTATTGTTGAGGGGGAAAAAAGAAAGCAGCACTTTTTCGCGTGCAGCATGCGCTCACGCCGTCTGCAGATGTTGCAATCAAGCTTCGTCCCGTTTAGGCAACAGGGTGCTAAACCCCCATAGTAAATAAAGCTATTTTTTTTCAATCCCCTTTAACAGGGAGTTTAGCGTCGGGAAGAAAGCGCTCAGGGCTATTTATGTCGTTGCGTTTTTTTTTTTTTTCGCTTAAGTGGGAACACTTGCATATGCGGCTTCGCAACAGGTTTGAAACGCAATAACACAAATATTACGCAACCTCTCTGCACAGTACGGTGGTGTGCTCCTAGTATTTATACCACTAGAAGCCCGCCAGAATTACCCAACCACCAGAGACTTTTGCATTGGATATTGCCCCCTTCTTATAGACGGTCATCCGTACCTGCCCCCCCTTTTTCCCAACTTTTTTTTTCGCCTGCCCCGGGAATCATCCCCTTTTCTTTCGTTTGACTTCGCCCTCCCCACGCGGCCAAGTCCTGGACCCTCTGTTTACGTTGTATACGGCCAAGTCCAAAACCTTCCCACATTCCCCAATCTTTTCATTTCTACAAAAAAGACGATTGTTTCTTCCAAAGCCAGCGCTAGCTACAATCACCAAGCGGCTTCTTCCTCCTCTTTGGATCCCCAAATTCGATTCCATACATTGGTTTCATCATAAGACGTTGCGCAGACGCGGTACAGTGCGTAATTTAAATCAGTTACTCCGAGGAGAACACATCAGAGACAATAAGACAATAGACAATCCCAACTAAGAAAAAAAGACGTTGCATACTTGCACTATCCCACACTAAAAACAGACATTCATTCAACAATCTGCCAAAAATAACCCGATCTATTTTCTTCGGTGCCCATTTGTTCCATTTTTACTCCAACAACAAACTTTTCCACCAAGCGTTTCTCCATTAAAAGAAACGGCGTCTTCCTAAAATCAACATTGCCTTTCTACAATCCACACCAGCTCCCCGCCAAGAGACATTTCCCACCCCAACCCCCCTCACATTCCCTTACTTCGCCCCACCCAGAGCTACAAACATAGCTCATTCCACCAGCCTCCCTCAAGAATCCTGAGCCCCATCACCTGTCCTGTCAATGGGCTCATCGTCTAATCGTTACCCGAGAATTAAAGTTGCTGCGGAAAGCCTTATTTTGTTCTGTTGATCCGTCTCGTCCCGGACGCGAATCGCTTATTATTACTGAGATTCTTGTTTATATTTGTGAGCGTCACCGTGGGATTTTTTCTCCCTCGCATTTTTTTTTTTTTTTTTTTTTTTCATTTCTTCTGCTCACACTTGGCTCGCAAGCTTGATCTAGGCTTCTGCCCGCTTGCACAGTGGCACGCACCATCCAATTGAGCATTTCGATTTCAACAATCCATTCCTTTACTCCTGCAGACCCGTCATCCGATCTCTGCCTGCATCTAGGCCTGGCCCTGCTCGTGACTCCTATAGATCCCTGCGTTTGTGCCTAGCTTTGCATTTCCCTTCCCCCCAAGCTTCCATATCATCCCTGGATCTGCTTCACCATCCATGAAGAACAGCCTGCTGCTGCCCACCCAGGGCCCTCAGCATGATGCTGCTGCTCTGACAATGCCATGCTTGAAGCGCAACCCGTTGGATTCCCTAAGTTCCTTCGTCAATAGCTTTGAGTTAAAGGCTGTGGGCACCAAGATCTCCCATTCTGCATCCACCATTGGCCGCTGCATGTCCCATCGAGTGGCCCATTCGTTTCCCTTGTTTCCCGGCGACGAACTGTCGGATGAACTTGATGAGAACGATGAAAACAATTCCACGCTTAATGATGACGACTGGCTCAGCTCACCTACCCAGAAGAAGCGCATCAACCACTCCAACTTGAGCACCCATACGTTGCTAGACTCGGACTGCCTCAAGGAGGGAGACCATGTCGAGTGCCAATACGAGGCCACGTCTCCAATCCGCAGAGAAGCATTTGCAAGCAATGAGCATCTACCCCAGACCCCCATCAACACGTTTGGCGTGGCGCAAGACATCATTCCTCGAATTGATGAAAACGAAATGGTCAAAATCGTGCAGGGGGAGTACTCATCGCAGTTCGACGAGTTCATCATCATCGACTGTCGATTCTCATATGAGTTTGAAGGAGGCCACATCAAAAACGCCATCAACATTTCACTGACCGAGGACCTCGAGGAGAAGCTTCTGTTTGAGAGTGCCGGCGTGGTGAAACGGCTAGTGATCTTCCACTGTGAGTTTTCTCTTCTTAGAGGCCCTACACTCGCATGCCATCTCCGCAAGGTGGACCGGGAACACAACTCCGAACGCTACCCATACCTTTCATACCCCGACATTGTTGTTCTAGAAGGCGGGTACAAGAAGTTCTACGATTCGTATCGAAGCATGTGCCGTCCACAGGCATACATTAGCATGAAGGACAACAACCATCGCAAAAGCTGCGAGGTGGAGATGAACAAAATCCTCTTGGCGTCCAAATTGACGCGGGCCAAGTCGTTCAACCAGTTCCAGCCGCGTCGGCCATTAGGCTGCCACAGCCGGTCCAACTCGTTGACGGCGCTTCTTAGTTGCACGGACCAACAGCTCCTCAGCCCCACGTCTTCAGGAAGCACGCTCCGCAAAAAACGGTCGTTGAAAATCAAAAAGAGAGACCGCAAGGATTCAAGGCAACAGGATATGAGGCAACAAGATGTCCGGGGACTTTTTACTCAATCGTTAACGTCACTCCCGTCGTACGACATGCACAAGTCCGAGTCGCCCGTTTCCGAACACTTTGTCATGGAGGACTTTGCGCCACCCACGGCATTGTTCCGAGATCACAGCAAGAGCTTTTCCAATGCGCTGATTTCAGGCAACTCGTCGCAGCTGCTGCTCTACTCGGACACACTCAGCCCGTCGTTCTCGTCGCTGGAGTCGCTCCTGGAGTCGTACTCTCTGTTCCCCGACACGCCCGACTTCTTTGAAGGCACAAACAGTTCCGGCAATTTGTTTCAGCCCTCGCCCCACATGTTTTCCGGCGAGTCGCCGGTCAAGAAGGACGCACCGGGCACCGCATCGTCGCCGTCTCGCGTGCCCAAGACTTATTCGTTCCCCAAACAAAGTCCCTACGTGAGCCAGAAAATGCTGCAGCGGCAACAAATCACCCGCCCCAGCATCTATCCTCATAGCAAGTTGACGGTGTCGTCGCCGCCCGTGAGCCTGCCGCTTACCAATGCATCGTCTACGTTTGACACGCCCATGTCACGATTCGCCCCCTCGGAATACTGTGACTCCATCAACGAGACCCCGGTGGAATGTTCCATTAACCTTAAGGGTTACCGGCGGCCGATGATGCCCACGGACTTGAACGAGGTCCGAGAAGAGTCCGGTTTCTGACTCATTAATCATTAATCATTCCCCTCCGAGTGTAGCAGTAGTCTTTCCAGCTACCTCCATATAGAAATAAATATGACTATACTTTATATACTGGGTTCTTTATGGAGTATACAGGAACACTAGCATACCGGATCTTTCCGTCTTGAGTCTTGGGTAGGTTTTGTAAAAATCAATACAAGTTAGATGACATCTCTCGTTGAAAAATACATTAGTATCAACCTTAAAATACACTTTTGTCTATTATGCTTTGGTGACACTCTGGTATTTGATAACAGCCCATTCTTCTATGCAGGAGAATGATTTAATATAATTCAAAAATAAATTCTTACATGTTATGAAAATAACTACGATTAATGGTGATATATATAAAACATATATTTAAATATATATTTCTGATATAGAAGAAACTATTGAAGAAATGCTCCATAAACTCGGGAGATCGACCAGTACACCCTAAGATCCTGCATATAAACACCCAAGTCACTTTGCTTGCAATTACAGTGTCACTTTGCTTGCAATTACAGTGAGTGACATCAAAGAATCCTAAGTAATGGGTACTTTCAATGGTTAAATAAAGCGTAGTGTATTATAGACTGGAAAGGAGCCTCGGAATTGGCCGGACCCTCGGAATTGATTGGCCGGACACCCGTGCACCAGGCAACCTCAGTTCTTTTTTGGCCCAACGCAAGTATTGTATATTTGGCCTTTAGAGAGTCAAAATTGGTATCTATAGAATGGTTGAATTCCGGACACTTCAAAAATGCAGTTTATATCCTTCCAACTTTGCATTAGGAGCGTAAAGGGGGAAAACACGCTATATGAAAACACGCTATATGCAGGTAATGAGACAATATACAGTATATGGACATAGACCAAGCACTTTCTTTACAAAAAACTTCATTTAGTTTAAAATCTTCCATTATCTCTTTTATTATCTTCTAATAACGAACTATTATTATTGTCTAATAATGAACATTATTTTTGTCTAGAGTGGGGCCCGATCCTGCAAATAACTCTATTCTATCCTCCAACCAGTGCTAAGATGCACTATAGTCCACTACGTTGGGCTAGATGGAGCCAGAAAAGCATCCAGCATTAAGCCAAGTGTCCATGAAAGTGAAGGGATTTGTTATAGAATTTAATATGTGAATTATATGGAAGAAAAAGGAACAAAAGGGAAGAACTCTATTCTTTACTGACTCCACTGACGATCACGCGACCGTTGAAAATCGCGGCTGCCCCTGCTCCCCATCATCACCATCACCATCACCACACCATGTTCCCGCACCATGTTCCCGCACAAGGTCTTTACGACCTCCTTCCTTCCGCACTTTACAACTACACTATACTACCCAAATTTCAATCCTCATTTTCTCAAATCTCACACTCTCCACTCCACACTCTGCACACACTCACTCCACACTCTCCACACACTCACTCCACACTCTCCACACACTACCAATAAATTAATAGAATAATTAAATGGAATAGTAATAAAGTTCAATAAAATAAAATAAAATAAAGTGATAAAGTGATAAAATCATAAATTAATAGAATAATTAAAAGAAATAATAATAAAGTTAAATAAAATAATGACAGTGACAAATCACAGATGGACAAATCACAGATGGACAAATTACAGATGGACAAATTACAGATGGACCAGGGCATTGTCAATATCTAACCACTATAACAAACCACCTTTAATAACACTATCATATTCTTGGCTTCAGAAGTAACTATAACTACGGGACACCACGGCTCACTTCATAGTGATTGTGGCTCATCAAAATCCGGCTATACGTCAATGGATAGATCCCAATGTCCAAAGTGGCTCCGGCCGCAAGAGAAATATCTCTAATCCGAGAAGTTTCTGGGATACTTGACAAGTCGAAGCTAAAAGACATGTCCATGTTCAAACGGTGCACATCCCCAATGAGTTTCTTTTCGTATAAGATCTCACGGACATGGCTGATNTGTCCATGTTCAAACGGTGCACATCCCCAATGAGTTTCTTTTCGTATAAGATCTCACGGACATGGCTGATCGGTGAATGGCTTCTCACACAAGACGTGTTTTCCGTGCTTCAAAGCTGTGAGCACTTGGTCCTTGTGGAAGGAGTGTGGAGTTCCAATGTAGACAACTTGAATGTCTGGGTTGGCGTAGAAATCGTCATAGCTCTGAGACACGGCCTCAATGCCTTGATTGTTCTCTTTGGTGACCTCCAACTGCTTCAAGAAATCCTTTCCTTTGGATACCAGGGAAGAGCCCACAGCAGCAATAATTCAATTGATTGATTAACTAACTGACGGTCTTATATGTAGGATCCCTTAACCGTTCCACTAATGTTGCTATTACATTCATTAATTTCCTGTTAATAGTTATAAGGTATAGGGTGTACTGGTCTATCACCAAATAAAAAAAAGACTCTAAGCAAGACTTAGATTAAACATCCGGTATATCTTCACATCAATCAGAAACAAATAGAAACAAAAAGAAATCAATAGAAACAAATAGAAACCAAAAACCAATTTAAAGATTTCTCCAGCTTTTCCCTGTCCTGCAGGGCCAGGAACTTGAATATGGATCGGATCGGAGCTTGGTAAAGTTGGCTTCGTGTTTCTTGGAATCTGCGGTTTCCGGCTCCAGCGAGGCCTCTGTGCCCTTAAAAAGAAAGCGAGAAAGCGAGATCGACCGGGTACGGCCCTGTTTGGAGTCCTCTATCAACGGGGGCACGTTCCAGTCATTCTCGTCGTCAGGGTAAGTGTTTTTCAGGTTATTCTGAAACACCGTCTGGTAAAAACTGACCATCATAAAGTCAAGTCAAAAATGTACAAATCAAGACACAAATCAGGCCTGATCACAATGTAAAAAAAAGAAATTAGTCAGAAACTAATCAATGCAGGAGTAGATATCAACCAACAACAGCACCAAGGAATAAGAATGAGTATATGACAACCTTAGATGACTAGGGAACAGTTTCAATAGCTAGACACTTTGAATCAGATTAAATGAACCCTTGAATTAAGTCAGAAATGTAAGGTAATGGAGATTGAAGAGCCAGTATGCCTTAGATCAAAGTCCAAAGAATCGATCAAATCAGGGATCAAATCAGGGATCAAATCAGGGATCAACAACGAACCCAGCCACGGAGAAAAGGACCAATAATGGGCCAAGGAAAAGTCCGGGAGATTTCAAAAAAAAGGTAATCCCATCATCAGCAACGCAATACTATCATTTCAGTAATACTGCATGATCTCGACCAAAGATGAGATCATGAAAGATATCGACTGCAATTTGCAATAGGTAGCTTTCTTTTCTGCCATCCCATCTTCTTATCTTCACTTCTTCTCTGCAGTATGTTGCTGTTTGTTCTGCTATGGACAAAAGTTATTGCAAAAAGATCTCCCAGGGACGATTCGAACGTCCGATCTCAAGATTCCATCTATTACAGTCTTGTGCCTTAACCAACTAGGTCACCGGGAGATTATTAATAGATTCTAATTCCTGTGGGTCAGAGGCTTTCCTTCCCACGGACAGAAACCGTCAGTTTCAGAATTCGTGGCTTCATGAGTAAAATTCAGCCTAGCAATACTGAATGGAAGAATTGCATACTGAAATTAGTATGGTCCAGAATATCAATGAAATCAAAATCCTGAAAACGGTGTCTCTGTCTTCGTAAACATACGCTAATTCTCTTTCCCTTCCTTGTCGGCACGGACTTCTCCGGATCTAGACATTGCTTCTGATAAGTTAAGCCATCTTTTTAGATTAGGCGAGGAGTAAAAATTGCGGTTTCTTCTTGTGCGGATCAGCCATTTATATAGTATTTCAAAGTGGGGTTCAGGGGCGCGGGATGTTTTGCAGCCAACTCGCATCCGCATATAAATATGCGCACTCCCCCCGCACCAAAATTATTTACAGTTATTTTTCCTTTAACTTCTTTCTACGCTTTCAATTTTACGCATATTTATAAATGTTACAATAAAGTTTATAGCACCTAATAAACTAGATAAACTAGTTAAATGGAATGCGAAAAAAATTAGCTAAATCTACTGATATACATGAGTGTGCATTAATAGATGATAAAGAACACCTTTGATGAATTAAGAGAATCCACCATTGGAGCAGCATTCCTCACTCAAGCAATCACTTTGCCCGAGATCAACACCACAGTCAAATTTGAGATTTGGGATACGGCTGGTCAGGAGCGGTACAAGAGTTTAGCTCCTATGTACTATAGAAACGCAAACGCTGCTTTATGTGTATATGATATCACATCCAGTTCCTCGTTTAAGAAAGCGCAAGATTGGATCAAGGAGTTGAAGAAGCAAGCAACCGAGGGAATTGTGGTTGCTTTGGTCGGAAACAAAGCTGACCTCTCCGAGCAGAGAGATGTGGACGAGTCTGAAGTCCAAGAGTATATTAGCGGTTTAAATGAAGTTGACCGGGACTTCAAGATCATCCACAAGGAATGCTCAGCCAAGTCGGGTGAGGGTGATGGAGTATTAGAAGTGGTTGAAGCCATAGCTCGTGCATTACCAGCAGAGGAGGCGGGTGCTAAGAGGGGTTTTCAAGCTAAAAGAAACGAATTAAACAAAAAGCAAGCGCTGCAGCAACAAAGTTGTTGCTAGGGCAGGTGATGCAACACTTGGTTCATCTCGCGGGGTTGGAGTCTGTGAGTCTATATTGTTTGGGCTATACCCTAGACTTTCGAAGGCAGTATTATGAGTCTAGTTGAAAAAAAAAAAAAAAAAACAGCTGGGACATAATTCGTTACCGCATCACAAAACTCGAATCAACGGGGCTTTAAGTTGGAAAGAGCTACCATGAGAAATATTGCGTGGTGGCTTTAGGACTACGAGACTATTAGGTGGCATTTTCGATTAGGCTAAATACATTGCAAGTGACTCCCAACAGAGCCATCAAGAACAGTCGTTATAATCATTTCGTGAAATCGAGGAGTCTACGAACAAGTCGCTTAACTCTACTGTTCATCCAGTACCTGCACCTTGTTCTAATAAAACTGATGCTATAATACAAACTAAAGCCGGTGGTAAACATCAAAAACTTATATTATATAATCTCCTAATAAACACATAGTTTTATTTTTTATAAAAAAAATTAAACTAGATCTTCTATAAATCTCAAAATCTTAATTTTTATAATTTGATCTAATTATTATAATATGGATAATTCTTCTAATGGAAATAATAATAAACCTATACTATTTGCTAATATTAATAAACCTCTAATTAATAAGATGATAAGAAGTTAACCTCAATCAATTAATAAATAATTTTGAATAGTAAGAAATTCTCTATGTTGGGGATCTATAAGAGAGATTTCAGAGGTGGATTCTTTTGATATAGATGAGCATGACAAATTGATCTCAAAATGATCTTAAAATAATCTCAAAATGATCTTAAAATGATCTTAAAATGATCTCAAATTAATCTTAAAATGATCTTAAAATGATCTTAAAATTGATATTTGTTCTTGTTGACTAAATTCCATTGTTAAGGAAGGATTAAAAAAAAGGCCACACGATGGGAGGAACACGCATTGGCCGCGATAGTGCACTTTATCTGCCGTACTAAAATAAGACACTAAATTCGACAAAAATTCGACAAAAATGAGACACTAAATTCGACAAAAATTCGACAAAAATGAGACACTAAATTCGACCCTAAATTCGACCCTAACTCAGACCCTCATTTGTATTTGCTGGTTGTGGATTGGAAACAAATGCCACGATGGAATAGAAAATGGGAAAGGATGTAAATGAGTGAAACCTATAAGAACCCCCCGATTTCCAATTTCTCTCTTATCGCGCACTAGTGACTATCGCGCACTAGTGACTCAGACAACACTAATTTTTTCGCACCCATTCCCAAGGCCACTTTTTACAAGAACCATTTTCCACCTCAGAAATACACCATGAACACCTGAAATGGACCCGAAACCAAAGTTATAAAGAAGGTCTGGTCCCAAAATGTCCTGATAATAATCTTGTTTTTTTTTAGCCACGGCTTATGAAAGTGCTGGGGTTGGCTTCATCTGACGATTGCAACCATGAGTTCCATGGCTGGGTGTGTAGGGTGTGGGGAAAGTATGGGTGTAGGGCCATTACACCCTAAGATAGACCAGTACACCTTAAGGATAGGGGATTAGAGGGGCCAGGGGAAGAGGAGACCAGATCAGAGACTGATCAGGACACCAAAATAAGACCATGACGAAGAGTGTGGCAGATTCGAAGCTGGACCATGAAAGTGGGCCTCCTGACCACGAGACTAGTATTTTGGGACCGGCAAAACACGGAGGGACAGGTCAAGCCCCCAGAGTCAGGGACAAGGGCACTTAGACTGGCGATTGGGATTGGGGACTGGGGTATAGGGCTTTGACACGGATCTTATGAAAACTCCCTCCTTGAAAAAAACTCTGGATCCCACGAAATGCTTGGCCTCCTTGGCATGGACACAGGAATTGTCAGGAATGACAGTACCGTCTCTTGGTATACTATCCATGACACTGGACACTGGACACTGGAGACTGGAACACACATGCAGTCTGTGGTAGACTAAGCAGTAGACCAGACTAGACACTAGACTAGACTAGACATTGGACTAGACAGTAAATTAGACAGTAGACTAGGCAGTAGAAACTAGACACTAGCTGCAGTCACTTTCTCCTGCGGTCTCCGAATAAATATATGGTCATTTCCAGTGTGTTTCCAAACCTAAAGCGAATCGTGATTATGGAGTAGAGTTTGAAAAAAAAAGAGCACTGTGTCGAGGGAGGGGGGGACACCCTCTTTTATATATTTCGATGGCTGCAATTTGGTGCGGGGGTTTCAGGAGGTGCATATCCGGTGGCGATATGCGCGAGCATTGGCTGCAATTGCAAAAGAATATAAAAGGGCAGCGATTCCCGCGAAAAAACCAATCCTATTTAATTTTTTATTTTTATCTAAACTCATTCCCCAGATTAAGGACCTATCCCCTATAAAGTTCTGGCTCTTATTTGATCAGCTTCTATTTAATCTAGTCGCTACTCCAGTATAATCAATTACTTCCCCAATACTCTGGACTCCTGCCATTACCAGATTCCTGCCATTACTAGATTCCTGCCATTACCAGATTCCTTCTAATACTCTGGATTCTTTCCATTTTCTGGACTCCTTATTGCCTTTGGATTTCCAAAATCTACTGATTGACCATTGTTACTGGAAGAACTCTTGGTCTCATTAACCTAGAGGACCCTTAATAATTAGTATTGAAGACTGGACCCTAAGAACTGGCTTTGAAAATGGACCCTAAGAAGTGGTTTTAAGAGCTGACCTCTAAGATGTACCTATTATGAAACGGTCTAATATTCTGTTTATTGGCTCCTTTTTATTCTAGGTCTCGCCAGTTCATTTTATACTGTGGATGTCTTAAGGGCGTGCGCTGCCCAAGTTGGCGCAAGTGGGTGCGAAAAACACACCACTTCAAGTACATGGAAACTACAATACAGATTGACTCTAGAAGATACTTTTAGTGTTAAGTGAAGGCCGTTTTGGATATTCAGGTCTTATGCAGCCAGGAAGGTCTATTTGCAGGAATATAGAGCTATGTGCAGGCCTATACGATATATGTGCAATTTAAACGTACCATGGGAAGCCACCACGACCGAACGCTCTGCTTATCACCAAACAAATACTTCAAAAAACATCCATAGTGAACAGGACTTTCAAATCTCCCTCCACAATTTGTTCAAGTGTCTGCTACATTCCCATCCTGCATATACCCACACCAGATCATTTATCCCCAAAGTTCGCCAAGGCTAGACTCAATCAGCTTACCGAATTCACCAAAGATCTAGACAAACTAAGGATATTAGTTTGAGCCATGATTTGCTCTTGGTCGTGAATATTTTCATTGATGTCCTGCATACACTGCCAAATTACCCGAACATCCAGAAAACGAATTCATGTGCCAAATACGTCCGGAACCAAACGGATCATCAGTTTATCCGTTTCGGGTAATCTATAAATAGCCAGATCAGAATTTTTTTTTTTTTTAAAGTTGGAAATTCTATCAAAGGTCAAAGGCCAGTCCACGTACGTGGCCCCTTATGTGCAGGACGCGCAGATACGGATGAATGTGAATTTCCAACCACACAATAAGGCCTCGTCTAACTCAGCCTCCGCCAAGACATGCCATTTTTTGTCGATAACCACTATCAGTGCATGATAATGCAATGACGTCACTATGTACAGGCATGCCCCAGTCCTGCAGAAAGATTCAGAACGGACGGTACTGTACACAACAGCAGTATCCAGGATCAGACTAAACAACCGGACTAACCAGGATAGTGTACACAGCCGGAATCAAGATTGGAAGAGGATTAAGTTAGGAGCTCTTTAGAGAGTTTATTGGGAGTGTATATAGGGTGCCACGTGGGACCCAAAATGAAGATATGGTGAGGTTGACTCATTGTTGACTCATTGGACACGAAAATTGGTTCGATGATTGGCTGAAATTCTTAAAGTCTTTTTGTTGAAGAATTAACAAGGGTCATTTTCAAAGAGGAGTAAGTTTTGTTTCGTTGTTGAATGATTATCTTGCACCGCCTCTTATATGCAGTACCACTCTCCCATTCCACCATTCCACCTTCCCTACTCCCACCCCACTATAGTCATTTCCAAATTTCATCCGCCCCTAGGTTTTGTCCAGTAGTCGTAGTCTTAATCTAGTAATATTTGTAGTGGTGGAACTAACTGATTATATGCACGACCTGACTGTATACAGTTTCAGTAAAACAAAGTATACCCTCTATACTTCCATAAATCGAATCAGCCCCATAATTTGAATGCATAGCCACTGCTAAAAATGTCAGTAAGAATGCCAGGACTAAAACCCCATTTTCACATCCATAGGCTCAATTCCTGCATGCAAATGGTAAATGTCACCATAAGATCTATAGGCAATCCGGGAATCCTCCAGAATCCAAGAACGTATCCTCCCAAGAATAGATAGAGTATATTGTATGGAGTATACTCTAAAGTGTATACTGTAGGGTGTATCCTGTATACTGTAGGGTGTATCCTGTATACTGTAGGGTGTATCCTGTATACTGTATAGGAAACAGAAAGTATTGGTTCACGACTCAAGGTGTGGAGTGAAGGTTGAGACATTGGTTCTGGTGGTGTGGACTGTGGCTTCGTTATTGTTGCCCTTTTCAAGAATAACCATAGTCCTGAACAAAATAAATTGAATAATCAACGATTCAAGATTCAAGATTCAAGATTTGAGATTCCAGATCTCGTGCTAATCCGATGACGGTATTTCTGGCATCACCATGAATTATCTGAGATGATTTATTCATATCCGTAAATGAGGCTTCCTTGATTCCCAGGCGTGCCAAGACACAAGTCTATACTTGGAAAACCACCAGTCTTATCTGGTTCTTTTCTGATTCTTCTTTCTCCAATTTCTCTTTCTTCGATTCTTTTCTGATTCTGATTTGGGGAATCAGGTCAGACGGACAATTAGATGCAATGAAGCAGAACAGCAGAAGAGAGGTCAATCGAACTGAGCCCATAGAATTCTTTGGTGGAAAGATCAGCCAGTTCTGTATGGAAAGTATGGTATCAGATACACCAAACCGTATCAAATAGACAATCACAGATTCTTCATATCAGGTAGTTCTCAAGACTGGATCTCAATCAAAGCAGAGTCTGAAGGGAGGCTGAAGGGAGTAAAACCAATGAAAGGATTCAAATAAGTAGTGCCAGATCTTCCAGTGGAGAGGAAGCGCAGGCAAAACCTCCTTCTCCTCGAAAAGCTCCTGCTGATGATGTTCGTAATCGGTCTCGCCTCTGCCCGTATCAAAAGACCGACTTCGCCCAGTAATAATACCCTTTATCGTTTCAATTCTGTGCGTATTGCAAGATTTCAAGTATAAATCAATGTAGATATCAACAGAAAATGCCTCAGGATAAACGAAATGGTTATAAGAACGAATACTCCGAGGAAGGAGTAGGTAAAGCGGCGTGGTTGCTTTTTTATACGCCTGATTTGTCAGCCGCATCTAGAAGTATTAGTGAAACTTGGTATTCTTGGTAAATTAGTGAGATCAGTATGACTTAGTAAATGGTAATTGGCAAACTAGTAAAATTAGTATAACTTAGTAAATGGTAATTGGTGAAATCAGTAAAACTTAGTCAATGGTAAATTGGAAAATCAGCATAACTTATTAAATGGTAAATGGTAAACTTCAAAAATGGTAATTGGTAACTTGGTGAAAAAGCTGCCAAGTGATCTCTGCTGTACCAAAACCCACTTATGAGAATCCGTACATCTGCACATTTGTATGCATAAGTGACTGCCTCTTGATGAGATTTGGCTGTCACCTCCACACCCTTGACATCCTAACAGTCAGAAAAATGCATTCATGGATTCACTATCCACTTAGTCGTTCAGTGTCATTTGAGTTGACATTATGGTGATAAATAACATGCTCAAAATGTAGTCTTAAAAAACATGCTCAAATTAGTTGGCATAATGTAGCTGGCATGAATGAGTTGGCATAAATGATTGCAGATTGGTCTCAATGGTAGTATAAAAAAAAGGATGCATTTCTGGAAAGTGCGGGCGTGTTTCTTATATATTCGCATGGTTGCAAAAGATGAAACCCCCCTTGCTCATTACATGCACACCCGCATGCGCTGCGAATATATAAGAAGCCAATCCCCACGTCAATGCGCCGTTTTTTTTTAAAATTTAGTTATTCTTTTGAGCTCTATATAAGTTTTTCCATTTTCCATTATGAGTTGATTTGTGTTATTGGAGTTGACATTATACCTTAAGTGACATCAATGATGAAAAAGCCAAGTTAGACTTTTTGATTACCATGGTCTACATGAAGTCTTTGATATTATTCTTTCTGATATACGATTGGCCCCTTGAATCTTATACCAATGCGCAACTTTTCTCTTTCACTTCAACTTACTATCCCGGTGTCCATTAGACTTCTCCACTCCTTGAAAATAATCGAAGTGAAATGATCGAAGTTGATAACGAAAACGTTAAAAGGATATAACAATAAGCTTTACATGAGATTTTTAAACAAAAGTTTTTTATTTTCATATACTTTTGGTTGGTTTATGGTGTTCACTTAATCGTGGTCTTCTGTTAGACAATTAATGAAGTGCGTCTTTTGATTTCGCATGAAAATATGAAAACATCACTGGGACCCTGGAAAAACCTCTGTGCATGGAAAATAAGAATAACTAATGTGATTTCGAGCAATACCTATTTTCTTTTTTTTATCTTGGACAATTCTTTATCTTGCTTAGAGGCATTACATGCAGGAATGGCCATGACTTATGTACACGCATAATCAACCGTTGCACTTGGTGAGGACTGCAGAATGCATGCCTCAAGTCTCAAGAATTGGACCTGATATACATTCTAGACTACAAAGCTTTAATCAGGGAGAATAAATTACGAAAGCTTAAATCAGGAAAGGTTAATTAGGGAGCTCAAATTAACAAAGAGAATTAAGAGAATCAAGAAAATTAAGAGAATCAAGAAAATTAAGAGAATCAAAAGAATTAAGAGAATCAAAAGAATTAAGAGAATCAAAAATGAAAAATGAAAAATGAAGAATTATGAATTATGAAGAATGAAGAATTAAGGATTAAGAAAATTCAGAATGAAGAAAATTAAGTGAATCAAGATAACAAGCAGGAAAGCTTAAACTAGGAGAGCTCAAATCGAGGAGTTTAATTACGAAAGGTTAAATTGGGAGCTTATTGTGGGAAAGCTTTGAGATCCTGCACTTAATGGATTTAAATGTTGCGCTGTTAAGATACAACTTCGAGTTTTGGTCGAGTTTTGGTGGTGTTTTGGTCGTGTTTTGAAATGACTACCTCATCGATGTCCAATAATTCTCTTAAGTAAGAGGAGGTGATGTTCTTATCTTGTCTTATATTCAGTACGTGAAACATAGGAAACGTAACAAGACTGAACCATGCATGAAATAATCCTGAAACACTCTTGAAACATCAACTTTTCGGAGAAACACATGATTTTTTAATTATAGGGACAGAATGGTGATTTATGAGAAGGGTACCAGACAAGGCCCACAATGCCACGATAAGAGCAGATATAAATTAAGTCAAAAAAAAGAAGTCAAAAAAGAAGTCAAAAGAAGTCAAAAAAAAAAATAAGAGGAATATAGAAACTCTATGTTCATGCATAGGTTTTGAGTGTTCTGTTACATTCTAGATATCTGTTACATCCTGGACGCATTCGCTGTGTGATGTTATAGTTTCCAAAACGAGTTATGGGAAAGTTGTGTACCCAATTAAAAGGTGCGTTGCAGAGAATATACGGAAACGAAACTCGTCTATCGAGATCTCGACTCTGTATATTCTCTGCAACGCAAAAAAAAAAGTCTAATATATCCACCATGTAAATTCTTTTAAAAACTTTATTGTACATACATGTTTCCTACCATATGGAAAATGTATAAGGATGAAGGTTGGCGGGGCTGGTACCGAGGGAAGACGCTTAATTGCATCCGGATCGTGCCCTACAGTGCAGTACAGTTTGCGGTGGTAGAAAAATGTAAGCACATGCTCTTGCTGCTCAAGCTGCCTGAAGATCGTCATTTGTCCGACACAGACCGCCTAATTGCAGGATCGATTGGTGGTGCAGCATCGGTGTTCTTCACGTACCCACTTGACTTAATGCGGGCCCGAATCACGGTGCAGACTGCTTCGCTCCGGAAACTCAACAAGGGCCGTTCGGTGAAGCACCCAGGGGTCTGGCACACTTTAAAGGATATGTACCGGAACGAGGGTGGACTTCCTGCTTTATTTAGAGGTATGGTTCCTACTACCATGGGTGTGGCTCCATATGTGGCTATCAACTTTGCGTTGTATGAATACTTGAGCGGGGATTTCGCTCTCGTCGTCGAAAGAAGTGTCGCTAGCAGCAGGCGAAGCTTGGTAAAGCAGCAGAGTATCGGAACCAGCGGATTCTGGTGTATAGTTGGAGTCCATTGGCCAGAGCGGCTCGTCGGTGTTGCAGTGTTGTTGCTGCAAAATTCCCAGAAGGTGTAAATGTAAGTGATTTGCCAATACGTTTGCAGGACAGCTAGTGAAGTTGCAATTTCTAAATTCTGACATGACTGCAGATAATAGCTTGGAAAATCTCACATTGATGTAAGCCAACATACCTTGGAACCGAGACTTCATGGAACCCGCTTAGCCTCTGTCCATACAATAACATCCGGCCATTGTTAGATTTTCTAGAATCTTTTGCCGCGAAATCATGAAGCTCTGTTTTGGTTGAGCCCAAATTTAGAGCCACTTTAGTAAATGTTTTCTATAGAAAAGCAAGAAAATATCTAGAGCAGTAGTATACTTAAACCATGTGAACTAAAAAAAAAAAAAACATTTAATTTTTTTGGTTATTAGATATGAAAAAAAAAAGAAGTCAAATTTAAATAAAAACAAAGGGTCCGTTTTTAGCAGTGGAGAGCGGGGAGTTGGAAATCGTCTAAAGGAACTAAAAGATCAGTAAATTTTTTTTTCAATTCCGGTCAAAGTGACAATGTGCCACGAGCCTTTAAAGTGCAGGACTATGGTTCAACATTTTATGCATTAACAGGTTTACTTTTCTTTCATATAAATAGTATAGCTATAATGTTAATGGTACGTGTATGAAGAATATATAATCATGATTATTTATATATATAATATGTTATTGATGAGGTTCATAAAAAAGATTCATATATAATTTAATTGTATTTAAATAGATATATTTAAAGATACTTAATTAAGCATCAAGATAAATAAAAGGTACCTATTAATACAAGTTTAGAAATAAAAATAAGATATATTAATGATATAATATATAAAATATAGTAGTATATTTATGTAGTATAGTAGGGAAGTTAAACTAGAGAGTAGAGTAGACCCCTAAGTAAAATGTACAATAGGAAGAGTAGTATAATACCCAAAACGGAGCTTCAATTCCCGATTTAGGGTCCCTTCTAAAACTCTGTTTTCCCGAAGAGGCGGAGGAGTACGTCGGGGGAGTTTTTTCTCGTGGAGGTGGTTCCAACAATGTGCAGGACAGGCAAAAGGTGCAGGACAGGCATTCAGCAAAAAGCACCACCGATTCCGTTGAGGGAGGGAAGCTCATTGCAAATCCCCAAGAATTCCATTCTTCTGCTGACGCTTTTGGTGTACAAGTGCTCTAGGAGCGCAAAAATGGACTTGAGTTTGGGGTTGGCCTGGGCGTTTCTCAATCTCAAGGTACTGCTTTGTTCTACTTCTACTAAATTGAATGTCTGTTCTTTGGTCTGTTCTTTGGCAAAGGATGTTAGAACTTAACAGGTTTTAGGACTGTATAATGTTGAAGTTGTATCAATTCGTATATTCGTAACTGTACACCTTAGAGAGATTCCTCTAAAGGTTTATCTAACTGGGCGAACCTGTTAAGTCCTATATACTTTCCTGGCTGCATCGGGTAACCCTTCGGCCAGGTCGTCCAGGCAACATCGCTAGTGGATTGCCAGGCGCCAGGTATTCGGGGAATATTCCTGGCAGGGACGTCTCGGTAGTCAACTTTCTTGTTAGGAACTATAGTGACCAGATACTCGATCCTGGCACTCATAAAATTATTCCTAATAAAGGAGCCGACGGAGTTGCTTCTTATATATTTTTTTCCTCAGCCAGGACCCCGTAGGCAGAAGTAGCCCAATTGGGTTGTCACGACAACACCCCATTCCTGATATCCTTCCGTAACTATGTCAAAAATGTCCTCATCTGGACAGACTGCATGTAGATGGAATGAATATGCAGTACCTGCATGAGCGCCTTGCTGGCGATTGTTCATTCAAATTTCTGCCCTATAAACTTTCGATGGTAGGATAGAGGCCTACCATGGTTTCAATGGTTAACGGGGAATAAGGGTTCGATTCCGGAGAGGGAGCCTGAGAAACGGCTACCACATCCAAGGAAGGCAGCAGGCGCGCAAATTACCCAATCCCAATCCGGGGAGGTGGTGTCAATTATATATAACAATATCTTAGGGTGTACTGGTCTTGGAATTGGAATGAGTACAATTTAAATACCTTAACGAGGAACAATTGGAGGGCAAGTCTGGTGCCAGCAGCCGCGGTAATTCCAGCTCCAACCCCTTTTATCAAATTTTTGCAGTTAAAAAGGGAGGAGTTACTTTGAGTAAATGAAAGTGTTCAAAGCAGGCAATGCCTGAATCTTATAGCAAGATTCCAAAACAAAATAAGATGATTTTTTATTTGTTGGTTTCTAAAAATCATAATGATTAATAGGAACGGTCGGGGACATCAGTATTCAATAGTTGGTGGGATTCCTAGATTGAAGCCTAAATACTGTGAATTCTTAGATAAAAGTCTAAATACTGTGAATTCTTAGATTGAAGCCTAAATACTGTGAATTCTTAGATAAAAGTCTAATTACTGTGAATTCTTAGATTTGAAGATTTGTCAAGGACTGATTTGTCAAGGACTGATTTGTCAAGGACTGATTTGTCAAGGACGTTTTCACTAATCAAGAACGAAAGTTAGGGGATCAAAGATGATCAGATCCGGTCGTAGTCTTAACCATAAACTATGCCGACTAGGGATCGGATGTTGATAGGGATCGGATGTTGATCAAAATTTTGATAATTATCAAGATTTTTCGAGAAATCAAGTTTTTGGGTTCTGGGGGGAGTATGGTCGCAAGGCTGAAACTTAAAGGAATTGACGGAAATGTGGATGGAATGCATATGCAGGACGTGCAGGTGTCGCAAGGCGCTCACGTTTAACAATCAAGACGGATTTCTGTTCATGTGGGTTTTGATGGAACAACACGATGTTAAATTGATCAATAAGATCTTGAAAAACTCGTAAGAGAAATATCCTTTGGACAGTGAGAGATTTATTAGGGAAGAGAACTTTTTGAGTGAGAACTTTTTGAATGAGACATTTTGAATTAAATACCTTTTTGAGTGAGAAGTTTTGCACCGTTCCATGACCATTTTGTCAAATCAGAAGAATTAATCTCCAAAACACGGCCTTAGAGAAGTTAAAATCTGAAGATATAAAAAACGACGTCATAACTGTGGGGAGAAGAATATACACTGAGATAATGCAAGAAACCAAGAAAAGTTGCCTATTTATAAATAGAATAAATTGGTAATTTCACAAAGTCTGGGTTTAATGGGGGACTAGGAAAGTAGTACATTAAGTGGATAACTTAGACTCCATAGACACTCCTTTTTATTATTGAACTCATTGTTTTGTTGTGTGCCTGCATATAGACCAGCACCGCCCATTTTCCTTCCCACACTACAAATAATATGAACATGTAGTAACGTATTAGTGGGTCTAACTGTGTCTAAGGTGGTGAAATCGTAAAGTGCCATTGGAGATCACGATAGAAGCAAGGCTCAATTCTACTTGGTTGAAGCACGTGAGGCAAATGTAAAAGTGCGGAAGGAGGTGTTTCAAAAGTGTTTCAGATTCTTTGTCTTTTCCACGCCTTTAAAGACTCTTACGCTCTACAATTTGTTCAGAGAACTTCGTGTATTGATGAATAATAAATAAATGAAAAGATTCTTAGAATAATGCGGGAGAAACCTTGCGGGAAAAACTCCCTGGTTAGAGGGCGAGTGGCAAGTTCGGGGCTCGAACTCGCAGATATGGATGGACGAGGCGGCTAGGCCGATACACCAGCGGGTGTACCGGTGGAAAAGTAGCTTTTGGACAGGTTGGTGTGCTGCACGGGTAAAGGCTTATCTCTAATATGCATGGTGCACGGGTGAGGCTGGAGTATTTGGACTGCACATAAGTATTCTGTCGAAAATACATGCTCCCGTACAGTACCGTCAATATCTTAAACCCGTGGTGGTCTTGAAAATTGTACATTGCTGTTAGGTCGAGATTTGAATTGGGGTGGGATCTATGGAGAATAATCGGCCAAAGTGCAGTTTGTCCTGCACATAAGCACAAAATGTCCTACAACGTTTTGGGCACCAAAAACCCGAGTTTCCTAGAATGAGAGTCGTTCCACATAGTTAAAGGATGGCCATATTAGTTTTTGGCTGCCTAAAGAGTTGACGGAGAAGTTTGATGAGTGTTCGCTTATATGCAGGCCACTCAGGCTACCCAAATTTTAGGGTGGCTCTTCCAGCCCTCGAATCGGGAACGATCTGCTGGAACAAGAAAAGAAACAATTAAAAATGCGTCAGGTTTACATTTGCTTGTGGTGGGTGGACGAACAGTGCTTATATGCAGGACGCTATAACTATCTGCAGTACTCCAACTGTTTATGCAGTACCCATATACGCACCTGCAGTACCTCATACTTATATACAGTCTGTTGCAGAACATTCATCAAAAGCCACTCCACAAAATTCCTAAAAACCTGCAATTTCGAGCAGGGTAAATACAAAAAATCTCCCAGGGACGAGTCGAACGTCCGATCTCAAGATTCCTATCTTTTACAGTCTTGTGCCTTAACCAGCTAGGCCACCGGGAGCTTCTTAAAAAATACGATTTTTTGGAAATTATCCCAATTTGGAAATCTAGTAAATTGAAGCCAAAATCTATTAATTTAAGCCTTTTTTGGAACTAAAAATTGGTGGTGCTGGAGTGTTTTGGAATGAGTGGAGCATGTGTGCGTATATGCAGGAATTGCTAAAAATTATACGCTAACTCATGCTCTGTGAAGCGTTTCGGTTCCAAAAAAAAAAGATGAAAATTGGTTCATTTCCTAATTCGGATTTTCCGAGTCACATGACTGTTTTGGTGTTTTTATTCGTCTATTAATGCTTGATTGGGGTCGGAGGTTACTCACTCGCTTCTCCGAAACAGAAGTTCTTCTTTGAAGATTTGGGCTTGCTCCTGTATATTCTGAAGTTTAACTCGTAAATCTGGGAATTCTTAAAGAATTTCCTCGTAAAATTGTAGGTTTTCTTCGTATAATTGTGATTTTTCCTCGTAAATCTGTAGTGTTTTTCAGTAAAGGTTTAGTTTGTTCTCGTAAATTTGTACTTTTCTTCGTAAAACTGTTGATTTTTCTCGTAAAATTGTTGATTTCTCTCGTAAAATTGTAGCTTTTCTCTCGTATTTTAATCAATTGTACTGGTAAATTTGTAACATTGTCTTGCTCTTCGTAAATTTGTTGAATATGCTCGTAAATTTGTTGAATTTTCTCGTATATCTGTGAGATTCCTCGTAAAATTGCAGATATCTTCGTAAAATTGTAAGTTGTTCTAGGTCTTTCTCGTAAATTTGTCGATTATACTCGTAATCTTGTATCTTCGCTTCGTAAAATTGTAGAAGTCTTCGTAAAATTGCACCTTTCGCTCGTAAAATTGTGCAATACTCTCGTAAACCTGTAGTTTTCTCGTAAAGTGTTACATTACCACCGTAAAATTGTTGATTTCTCGTAAAATTGTAGTTTTTTCTCGTAAATTTGCAGATTTCCTCCTAAATTTGTTTCTTTCGTAACTCACTTGATTCTTGTCGTAAAATTGTATATTTGGCTATTCAGTTGCCACCCAGTCCTGTTAAACATCTCATTAACTTCGGATTCATGGGAATAAATCACGGGATTTTTATATCTCACGTCCGGTTTTGCCAAAAGAAGTAAATAGGGAAAATCGGTTTTTTTTGGAAGTAAATCGGTAATCCTTGGTTTTTTTAGAAGTTAATTGGGAAAAAATATGGGGCGTTTTTGCGGGTGCGGGTGGCGTCTTTTTATATTCGCATGGCTGCAAAACATGAAACACCCCTTTTAAGGGGCATGCACCTCTGAGGGGTTTGTGCTTTTTGTGAAATGCATCGTGCATCAGCTGCGAATATATAAGAAGCACCTTCTCCCCCCTTTCTTCCTGTTACACACCACACTTTTTTCCCTCAGTTTCTTTCTGATAATTTATTGATTAATTTATTGAATGCTTGTTTATTCAAGGTTTGACCGATTCGAATCAATCAATCAATCAAACATCAATCTTTTCATATCGGCAGTTCTTGGGGTTTGTTCAGTGGGTTTCAAATTATCAAGCAAGGTGCTTTCGATAGTCATTCCAATTGGCTGTAATTGAATCAAAGCATTGGAGGATCTACTCTCAGAATCTAGTCATTAAGAACTGCCTAGTGCCGCCAATTGATACTAGGATACTTTTACTAAGTTCAAGAAGACCTGGCTAAGAAGGTTATCCCAGTAACTCTAGGGGAGTCTCAACACTAACGAACAGAATCTTCGGTGAACCAAGGCTCAATCTTCAGTGAATGAAGAATCTCCAATGAACTAGTTCTAAGGCAAAGATGCACCTTCAAAGTCAAGAACGCTAAATTGGAAACATAAGAAAGAACAAGTATCGGGGAAATTTATTAATAGTGTGGAACTTAGCTGGTGATTAAAAGGAATGCTTAGTGACTTTTATACCTGATCAAGGTTTATTATGGAACTTTATGGCAGGATCTACTTGACTGGATAAATAATGATAAATACTTATGTGGATAAATAGAGGCATTCTAATACTTACAACTTGCCCTTGTCTGAAACCAACTTGATGGCGGCGTTGTTGATGGCAATGGTCTTTCTCTCCACCACATGCACCTGGAACGTCACCACGTCGCCTTGCTTCCATGCAAACACCCTCAAGGTCTCGCCGGGGAACACAATGCCGGTGAAGCGGCCCTTGATTTCGCTGAAGAGTCCAAACTCGTCCACCAACACCTTGGCGGCCAAACCATACGTGCACATACCATGCAAGATGGGGTTCTCGAACTTGGCACCTTCGGCAAACACTGGGTCAATGTGCAAGGGGTTTCTGTCTCCCGTCAACCGGTACAAAGCGGCCTGGTCATCGGAGGTGTGGATGTCCTTGACGAACACTGGCTCGGACTTTGGAGCCACAAATTGCTCCGTGGCAAAAGTCCGTCTTTCGGCGTACTTCTTGGTTTCTCCCTCACACTTTCTGATGAAAAGCGTGGCTTCGTTGGAGAAGAGCTCCTCACCGGTCTTCTGGTCCACAGATTTCGAGCCTTGCACAACAATGGTGTTGGTACCCTTTTGGGTGATGGCCAATGGGTGGTAGGATGTGGTGACGGAGGCCTCAATTGGGATGGGGTACTTGTTGATTCTCAAGTAGTGCTCTCCATGAAGCAAGAGCATTGGGTTGAAGTTCTTCAACAACCGAGAGAAGGTCACCTGGGACTTGACCGAGTTGAACGTGGGCAAGTGGCAGAAGGTGGGGAGCACCTGGAAGTCCGAGTCGTTTTCGTACACGTACTTCAACTCCTTGCGCTTGGATCCCACTCCCAAGTTGTACAAGATCACGTCTCTGTCGTCCCAGGAAAACACTGGGTCCGGCATGTTCTCGGGCTTTTCGTCCTCCTCCTCTTCGTCTTCATCCTCATCGTCCTCATCATCATCATCATCATCGCCTTGGACTGCGCTCAAGATGGCCATGGAGGCTTCTTGTGTAGACTTGGGGTTGGCAGTATCGGTGGAGAAGTCGGTGATCTCGGCAAGATGTTCACCAATGAACTCGGGGGTGGTTTCCACGTCTTTAGACACGGATCCCTTGGCCCTTTGCCATCTGGTGTTTCCAATCCAGCCTCCACCGGCCTCGAAGGTTTCTCCAGTCACTGGAACATCCTCGGAGGCCAAGAAGATCAACAAGGGGGCAACCAACCGTGGTGGGTAGAGGTTCTTGTCCTTTTCCTCGAAGATGGTCATGGTCATGGCCGTTTCAGCATGAGGGGCCACCACATTGACTTTGATGTTGGCCTTGGCACCTTCGATAGCCATGGTCTTGGAAAGTCCAAGAATACCACACTTGGCAGCGGCATAGTTGGCCTGGCCAAAGTTACCGTAAATACCAGAAGTGGACGAGATGTTGACAATCCGTCCAAACTTCTTTTCCAAGAAATGAGGCCATGCCAATCTCGACAATTGGTATGTGCCGATCAAATGAACCTTTTGAACCTGCAACCACTCGTCATAAGACATCTTGGCAAACGAACGGTCTCTCAAAATGCCGGCGTTGTTGACCAACACATCAATGGTGCCGTATTTGCCAATGACATTGTCAATGATCTCCTTGGCTTGGGTGGCCACGTCATGAGTGTCACCATGAGCGTCACCTCCAGCCTTCTTGATCTCGTCAACCACCTTGGAGGGGTCCTTGAAATCGTTGACCACCACCTTGGCACCGGCTTTGGCAAAGGCCAAAGCGTAGTCACGGCCCAATCCTGCACCTGCTCCAGTGATCACCACAACTCTGCCCTTGACACTGACAGGAGCAGTACCGGAGTTATCGTTAGGAGGCAATTGTTGAGCAGCCTTGATCAAGTCAGCATAATTGTTCAACTGGTGAGGGTGTTGGTTCTTTAACAAAGCCGGCTTTTGGGAATCGTCAAAGTCCATAATTTCGGCAAAGCGCTTGGAGACCAGTTCGGGAGTGAAGGACTCGTCTGGCTTGAACAAAACACCACCGGATCTTTCCCAACGGATCTGGGCAAAGAAACCAGCAGCCACCTCAAAGATATCACCATTGACGGAGGAGTTGGAGTCGGAAGTCAAGTACAACACAAGAGGGGCGATCTTTTCCGGGCCCAATTGCTCCAAAATGGGAGGAGGCAAGATGGACTCGGTCATTCTGGAACGCGCAAGAGGAGCAATGGTGTTTGCCTTGATGTTGTAGCGTTCACCTTCCTTTGCCAAAGTTTCAGCAAAGCCAATCAAGCCCGATTTGGCGGCGGAGTAGTTGGCCTGGCCGAAATTTCCGTATAAACCTGCAGGAGAACAAGTATTGATGATTCTTCCGTACTTTTGTTTCTGCATATAAGGCCAGGCGGCCTTGGTGACTTTAAAAGCACCATTGGTATGAACATCCGTGACCAATTGGAAGTCATTGTCGGTCATTTTCTTGAACTGTTGGTCCCGCAAGATTCCGGCATTGTTGATCACCACATGCACCGTGCCAAAAGCCTTGACGGCGGTTTCGATGATCTTATCACCATCCAAAACGTTATTGTAGTCAGCCACCGCAATGCCACCGGCCTTTTTGATCTCGTTGACCAAAACATCTGCGGCCTTGGAGTCGCCGCCTTGTCCAGACAAGGAGCCACCCAAGTCGTTGACCACCACCTTGGCGCCACGCTTGGCGTACTCAAGACAATAGTGTTTACCCAAGCCGCCTCCGGCTCCGGTCACGACGACCACTTGGTCCTTAAAGGAAATGGTCATTGTTGTGTTAAACGTTGGAATTCACCAGGGAAAAAGTAAGGTGTTGGAATTCACCAAAATGTAGAAGTGGGTGGATTAGACAAAGGGCGCGACGGAAATGGGGGAATATATATAGCAAGATATATATAGGACGCGATTGGGGGGAGGGGGGTGTTAGTTCGTGCTGTAAATTGGAGAGGAACAGCGCGGAGGGAAAAATTACTGGGGGAAAGGAGGAGGTGGGGGGACGAGGGCTATTTATGCTAAGCGGTTGCGGGGAGGCAGCGAAACTTCCCCGGAAACCGAGGGCGTGAAAAGTGGGCACCGAGGTTCGCGAAAACCGGGGTAATGGCCCTGGTGGCCGGCCCGTCGGGCTCGACTGCATGCGGCTCCTGCTGGTGGTGCGCTGACGCTTTTCTGGGCCTCCCATTGTTCTATTGCCTCAATGTGCTGCTGGATTCTAAGATTGGAGCCAGGCTAAATTGTATTTTTAGTAGGGGGATTTTTCGGCAGGGTATTGTTCTTTTCGGGGGGAGTGGTCCACCATTCTCACAATTGTCATGATTGTTTCTTGGGAGTTTCACAATTGTTTCATAGTTGTTTCACAATTGTTTCATGGGAGTTTCATGATTGTTTCATGTAGATAAGGCAATGGGATTGTTGTACGGTGTTTTTTAATTGTTCCTGGTTTATGGGCCGTTTAGTAAATGTACCTGAGTCTAATAGTGTTACGTAGCTGTTGGAAACGATAATATGCCATCTGTTTCAGGGGTGTTTCAGCCTTGTTTCATGTTATTTATAATGCGTTTGTTCGCTTTCTACATGCATTCAAGTGTTCCACATACAATGGAGGGTTGTACATATAAGCTACCCAATCCGGCCATAATCCGGATCCGGGCCCCAAGTCGGAGGCTCGCATTAACCTAGCCGTTATGGAACATAATGACTGGGCGTTAATTGACGGTGCATTGACGGGACCCTCGGAACTAGGGTTCCGGGGGCTCGCTTTCAGATGCTTTTGCTTGAGCACATGTACGAAAAAGTCACGTGCGGCGCCTCTGCCATTGCCCCATCGCTTCAATATCATGTGTTTTGCACCCGTTGCTTTTCCGGCTACGCAATTCCAAATCCGGCGCTGCGCATGCTCGCCCCTCCCGGCAAGGCCTAGGTCGAAGACAATAGTTCAGGGGCCCGAGGGTGTCTGTATGCACGACCAGTGGTATTCTTGCCCTCGTGTTTTAAGTTGCACCCTCGGAACTCAAGATAAAAGTAGCCCCTCCGATTTTCATGTCGGATAAACCGAATACTCGTTTAAATTCCTATTTGGGGTTGGTGTGGCGGTGGTGTCACTAGCACATGCTAAACCGAGGGGAAAGGTCACGTGGAAGCGTGTGAAGACGCACGGTTGACTATATGCAGACCGCCCCCCCATTACGTAATTTCCACTTTGGGTTTTCAGGCATCTTTAGCGCAAAACATGGCCACAGAGTGTTATTTTTAGGGCTGGATGCAGTCTAAAACAATCTCCGGAAGCGTCTGAAGCAGTTGATGCACGTAAACCAAAAAGTAATTCCGAACACCCGTACACCACACACCCGTACACCAACGGTCAGAGCGGAATCGTCTGATTATCAACTTCCAAAATCCGTACACCAGTTTCTGCTCTACGGACCCGTACACCAGGACTCTCGACTTACTGATATGCTGCGTCATATGCAGGTACACACACTCTACTTTTTGGTGCGCATCCCGCCAATCACCACCCACACCAACCCTCCACGCTCTGTCAATGCCCCAAGAAACGCCGCCACGCGGCCCAGCATCGCTGGAGCCGAAAGAGAAAGGTCAAACCCACCGTATCCCCGAAAACCGCGAGGAAAACGCGCCATCCCACGCCAAACCAGCCAAAAACGTCCATGTGCTCCAAAACACCCCCAAGCAGACCCAAAACTCCGACCTTGCTTACAAGCCGTTCAAGAGATCACAACTTCTACTCTACGATTTCGCTCAGTGGCTCTTTGCCATCATATTCGACTGTTTTTTCCGGGAAATTCGGCCCCGGGGAGCGTTCAGAATCCCCAAAAGTGGACCGGTCATCTTTGTGGCCGCCCCACACGCCAACCAGTTTGTGGATCCCATTGTTTTGATGAATCAAGTTCGTAAGGAGGCCCAGCGCAGAGTCTCCTTTCTTATTGCCACCAAATCCTACAACCACCCGGTGATTGGCACGCTTTCCAGCGCCCAGCTCTCGATTCCGGTCTCCAGAGCGCAAGATTTGTTGCAACCCGGAAAGGGAACGATTCGGATCGACATGGACCGAAATCCGCTACTCGTTAAGGGCACTGGAACCAGTTTTACGACACAGTGTATGACCCGAGGCCTTTTGGCGCTCCCCAAGTCGTTAGGAGCGTCTGAAATCGAGGCCATTTACTCCGATACCGAGTTGGTGTTGAAAAAACCGTTTGAAAAATCGGAGAAAATCGTTCAGCTCTTGAAAAAAGGTACTCTGTTCAAAGTCGCCGATAAAATCGACCAGAAACAGGTGTACAATTATGTTTTCGAGCACCTTTCCCGGGGGAACTGTTTGGGAATCTTCCCCGAAGGCGGGCTGCATGACCGGACGGAAATCTTGCCTCTAAAGGCCGGAGTGGCCATTATGGCGTTGGGAGCCATGAGCCATGATCCGAATTGCAAAGTGCAGATTGTTCCATGTGGAATGAATTATTTCAATGCCCATAAGTTCCGGTCACGTGCGGTGGTTGAGTTTGGCCCGCCGATTCTGATTTCCCCGGAAATGGTGGCTCGCTACGATGATCCTGCATCGCTGCGGGATGCCATTAAAGATGTTTTGGAAATGGTCACCAATGGTTTACGTGCAGTCACGGTGAATTGCCAAGACTATGAAACTTTGATGGTGGTGCAGGCAGCCCGCCGGTTATATGCCGGCCACTTTGCTCAATATCTACCACTTCCCATGGTAGTGGAAATGAACCGACGTCTTGTGCTTGGATACGAGACTTTCCGAGACCATCCCGAAATGGTGCTGATCCGGAATAAGATCTTACACTATAACAAGGTGTTGCAGAATATGCACTTGCCGGACCATCACGTGGAGGAATGTGATGAAACTCGCAAGCTTTATTTGGTGCCGGTATTTCTTGGGCGAGTGTTGAAGCTTCTATTGTTTGCCATTCTTGCATTTCCCGGGCTGATTTTATTTGCTCCAGTTTTTGCTTTGGCCAAGCGAGTTTCAGCGCAGAAAAAGAAGACAGCATTGGCCAATTCCTCGGTGAAAATCAAGGCTAACGATGTGGTGGCCACGTGGAAGATTTTGATCTCTATGGGCTTTGCCCCGTTGCTTTACCTGTTCTATGCTTCCATCTGCACGTGGTACTGCAAGAAGCATCAGTACTTGAGGTCCTATGGCTTGGTGAGCATGTGGTGTCTCATATACTTTTTGGGCATTCTTGTGACGTATTCTGCTTTGGTTACAGGAGAACAGGGGGTGGATTTGTTCAAGTCGCTCCGGCCATTGTACCTTCTGATTTTCCTGGGATCAGCTATAGCCGAACTTAAACAACTCCGGCAAAACCTTAGCCATGAAATCACGGAGTTTGTTAATAAGTACGGCTTGGAATTGTTCCCGGATGACTTTAATCTTTTGGAGGTGGCCAGCCACGACCTGCTTAAAAAACCACTGGAGATGGATTCTGACGAGGAAGAAGAACTCAAGACTCAGCAGTTAAGAAGACGCCGGATTTTCCGCAAAAAACATGCCATGTTCGTGGCCGGAGATTATACCAGTGAGTCATCCAAAAATAATAGCGACAGCGATATGGTGGATGATGTTTCTTCGTCAACTTCGGATGGCATTTCGGTGGATGCACGCACAAAGTCGTACACCAACATCCCAATGTTTTCCGATTACGATCTCCACATGAACGCCAAGAACCTGCAGGTGGACATCAAGTCTGCATTCCCGTCGCAAGTGAACATGACCCACGAGCCCAAAAATATGCCTTCGGTGGGGTCACAGATATCGATGTCGGACGACTTTAATTCCCGGGGCACCGGGTCGCCAGCTGTTTCTAGGGATGGCCTGCAGGTGGAGCTTAACTTTGGCAAGATGAAGGCCAATAGCCTTAGCCATAAGATCAAGATGAAGATCCGCGAGAGCAGAGATCGCGACAACGGCATTACCAATAGTCATAATAATTAGTCATAATACAGTCATGTTAGTTAGGTGTACTGTCGTAATGTGACGAGTCGTAATGTGCTTGGAATCGTCATGTACTTATGGTGTTGTATGCAGGTTTTGGGGTATATACAGGCATTATCGCGGTACATACAGTACTGGTTCTTTATGTGCAGTACAATGCCATTCATCACTAGCATTAAGCCAGATTTTAAACCAGTTTTTCTTACGATTGAAACAGATGTAAGTTCACTTTCCTGGTTTAAAGTGGGTAAGTGGTTTTCAGCCTCAGTAAGGTACCGGTACCGGGTAATCTACAAATTATCCCCTATTCACTAGAACATACCACACTTTTTTGGTCCGAAAAATGCCTTAAAAGACACTCAAAAGGTACATAAAGTACCCTCCAGTTTTACTATGAAGAAATCATGAAATCATAAAGACATTGAAAATTTTTGAAAATTATGAAATCATTGAAATTAAAAAAAATTGAAATTATGAAATTACGAAATCCTGGAAATTATGAAAACATACAAAAGTTGAAATCATTTAAAGCCATTAATACAACAGGAGCAGAAAACTTTCCCAAACGCAACTCCAGTGTACTTTGAATAGTAATAAATGTGGTTCTTCCACAAAAATACTTTTGGCATCTCCGAAAATTCCCCCAAGAAATGTCTATTACTCTCATTGTGGTG
>NKZY01000639.1:1441-38728 GCA_002374555.1 Metschnikowia mauinuiana | reverse complement strand
GAACACTTATCTCGTTTTTCTATAATAACTCTATCAAGTGTGGAACTTCAGTAATCATATTAGTCATTTGTATTCTGTTTTTTGCTAACTAAGTACTAGAGATAGACCAGTACACCCTAAGATTCATTAGACNATAATAACTCTATCAAGTGTGGAACTTCAGTAATCATATTAGTCATTTGTATTCTGTTTTTTGCTAACTAAGTACTAGAGATAGACCAGTACACCCTAAGATTCATTAGACGAGAGCTCTATAATTGGCCAGATGAGAGCACAGACCAACATTGTTCTTTCCAGTACAATGTGTACGTGAATGCCTTGCGAGGCGTTCACGCTTAACATAGTGACCATAGTAGAACAAATAGTCAGCTCAAAGTCAAGGGTAGACCAGTACACCCTAAGATAGACCAAGAGCTTGTCTTTAAACGTTAAATGCAATGGGGACATACTTTGGGGTCTATGGGAACCGACAGTTACAGTCACGTGATGTAGAGAACGCCTGAGACTGGTGAAGGTATTGATTAGATCTACGATTTAGGCAACCCCGAAGCCGACTTAAAAAAATCCACTTCTTGGGCAAACCCTTTTGACCAAAACCCAACGGATCAATGAGGAAGTCTCTACTTGGTGTTGGTATCCACTGAGACGTAGAGGATTTCTCTGTCTTGGAGAAGAGCATTTGTGGCCTGGCGCACAGTATCTTCACCGTATGGATTCAAGGTGCTCTTAACTAATGCAGGGTCGAAGTTCACCTCTTTGGTGGAGAAAATTGACTTCAACACAGACCGTAGCTCATCAAGAGGTTTGGCTATGGGAGGCTGGTGTTTTTCTGCCATGAAAACACTCGACCCTAGAACTTGTTCTTTCTGTCGTCTCTAATATAGCGGAGAAAGTGGGTGCATTGAAATTTCAACAGCCGAAAGAGTACGTCAATAGGGTGAGCAAGAGTGGAGACAAACTCTGGGCAGAACATAGCTTCGACGAAAAGTGCCTTTTAATCCATGGAGGTGTTGACGAGAACATCAAAGTCTTTGGCGACAGTTTCTTATTTTCTTTTTTTTAAGGTGAACACGTGCATTCAGTTCAAACCATTCTCCCTACGATTACTATGGCATCCCGAAACAGCCGTATGAAGACGAAGGTGTTGAGCAGCTACGGTTGGACCAGTACACCCTAGAAATCCCAAGGATGGTGAGGCCGAATTGAGTGCATGTCATCATAATGCCCAAATTACCACCAGATGGAAATTTGCAATCTCTTATCTTTGATGTTGAGACCCTAATAATCAATAAGACCCTAATAATCAATAAGACCCTAATAATCAATAAGACCCAAATAATCAATGAAACTGGAATGAACAATGAAATCCGAATAATCAGAATCGCAGAAAATACGCTTTGAAAAAGTATTAAGGGTGAACGGTTTTATATGGAGACAAGAGCTTCTACAACTTAGTAGATCTTCTTCTTCTCGTCAATTGACAATTCACCGGCTCCGGCATTGACAATGATCAACAAGCCTCCAACAATAGACCAGTACACCCTAAGACTCGTACTTCAAGAAATCTCTGATTGCATTGAAACTGCTATATTTCCAAAATTGGTTGACGAAAATGTTGTAGACGAACAACAAAAGCGTCAAGACAAAAGCGGAAACCTTTGTCTTGAAACCAATCACAATGGAAATACAAGCAACAAAACCAAAGAAGATCACGACGATTCTGGCAAAGGATAAGTTTTGGCCGAGAACACGAATCCCAAGAATAAAATTAAAAGATTCAACAACAAACCGCCTGCCAACAAGAAGTACTTTTTGTTGTCCCTGTTGTTGAGCATGGGCAAGCCAGCAATGGCCAAGGATCTCTTGTCTGTAACCAAGGAATCCGAGTAGGCCAAAATCAAGCCTCCAATGACAGACAAGTTTCTCAAGAGTTCTGAGCCACCTGTGCCTATTGATTTTGGTAGCTAGAAATGTACACACACCCAGTGGAAAATGCACATTTTTCACTCCAGACAACTGCATCATCAAACCAACCCAAACTCACAAGAAGAGTCTTTTTCTGAGAGTTTTTTATGTTGATGAAGTCCAAGTACGTGCTTTGGGGGTAAATCTTCTCTTTCTCCAAAGAACTCTCGATTTCACGCATTTCAAAATCAACTAAGGCCTTCATTCTGGGCTCTTCGGAGTTGCCGGTGTGGAATTTGGCAATAACTTTTCTATCCTCTTCGTGTCTTCCCTTTGAAATGTGAAAACGTGGAGATTCAGGAACAACCCAGAAGAAAACTAGCTGGAGAAAAGGCCAGGCTCCTTGTGTAAGTAGGAGGGAATGGTCCAACTGGCTTTACCGTCGATATTTCTTGTACCATAGGTGACCCAGGATGCGATCATGGCTCCAAGGTACCAACAAGTATTGTAGCAGAAGGTTGCAGTGTCTCTATGAGTGGGGTAAGAAATCTCGGAAATTAATGTGGGCGACGCAACGGTAGCAATACAAGTTCCAAAACCAAGCACCAATCTGCTACCCAAGAAAAATCCATAGTTGGTAGAAACACCCTACAAGATGGCTCCAATCACAGTCAAAGACTGGCCGAGTAGAATCGTCGGTTTTCTTCCAAAACGGTCACTCAACTATGGGCCAATAGGGATAGCAGCAATATTACCAAAAATGGTTGCGTTCGACAACGCACTCAATCACTGGCCTTGTGGATGTCCCATATCATAGCTTGCAAAGAATCAGCGAGACCGATGCAAAGAGACACCAAAAAAAACTCCGACTAAGTCCGACTAAGACGACTAAATCCGACTAAATTCGACTAAATTCGACTAATTTTCATGGACTAATTTTCATGGACTAATTTTCATGGACTATGATGTCACCTCCGGCAAAACAGTTCCTGTAAACACTCTGTTTCACCGCTATATTGAATAAAGCGTCGATGGAATGGATTCAACAGTAGGTTTGAAATAGACAATTGTTTCAACCTAAGCTTCTGGGACACGGCATTCTGGACTAGCACCGAGGGCTTTTTCCGGATTCCGGAATCCAAAGATGAAGCTAGAGATGCTATTAGGACGTCTACTTTCAGAGATGCAGTGCCCTACGATATTCTATGTACTATACTGCAAAGTAAAGGGGGCATTGAAGGGTTAGTGCTATTTATATCACCATTGATTAACTTGAGGCCACGTATCACCGAGGCATAGGCAATTTTGGGCCAAAACACTCGTCTTATTGTGTACCCGCATAACCAAGATGCACATAATGTGTTATATGCAGTTCAAATAGGAATATATGCATTAAACCATCTTTCCACAGATTTGGTGACAAAAAAAAGATCAGCTACGGGAATAGGTTTGATGGGATGCATCCCGCGAGCTAAAAAATTTTGTTCATAGGGAAACTGAACCAGCTAGAGTCGACCACCACTTAATGCTAATGCGTCCCCAGTCTGAACCCACGGAACATTCTCCAAAAAAAATCCATTCTCGAGAAATCCTTGAACAATACCGTTCTTTTCTATTGTACACACAACATGGCCGCAAGTGTTTGCCACGAAAAAACCATATTTCTTGGCCAAGGCTTTTTTCCATGGAAAAAAAGCGTCAATACTTCAGAAAAACCGTCAATACTTCAGAAAAAGACAGGAATTCAGAAAGACAGGAATTCGGAAAAGACAGGAATTAGGTAAAATCGAAGAATCAGGTGGAACTCAAAAATTTCCTGAATGGAGAATGTCGGATACTTTTCTTGAATGGAGAATGTCGGATACTTTTTCTGAATGGAGAATATCGGATACTTAATGGAGAATGTCGGATACTTTACCAAATTGGGCCTTAATTCCGTGGAGAACATGGACAAAATGAGAAGAAGAAAAATACAATTCTCAGCCCCAACGCGAACCCCATTCAATTCAATAGAACAAGGCTTGGGTGCAAGATATATGCAAAAAACTAAAATAACATCATCACCCAAAAATTCCCAGAGCCATTGTTTACTTGTCTGTTTTTTGTTTTTTTTTTTTTGGTGGTTTTTCAATGAGTACCAAGAGATTTCTTTCCGGCCACGTATAAAAGGCGACGAAATCGTCTGATTTTAGGCTACAAAAAAAAATAAAAAAATAAAATATGAAATTCCTTCAAGCTATTCTCCCCGCATTTCTCGCAGCCACTGTTTACGCCGAAACCAGTGAAGGTGACCAAAGGGCCTTTTTTGCCCGGACCAAGGATGGGAGCCACTATGCGCTTTATGCAGTACAAGACTCATACAAGGACCCGAACCCGTACCAATTGGCTTTTAACACGGTGTCTACCAGCGCCACACTATTCACTTTAAAAGATGGAAAAGCATTTACTACGGAACAAAACCCAGGGTACTTGAAGATGGCTCGCAAAGGGTTGTACCTTGGAGAATCCACGCAAGCTAGTGAATTGACCGTGGATCCTGCACACAAGCTCGCGAACGGCGTCTTCTATGCATGTCAGCCCAAACAAGAAGATCCAACGCGCTTCATTCGCTATGGAGTCTCCAACCAGTTCAACAGAAATTGTGCCAAAGTGGACGTTTACTTCTTAAATCCCGATGGAACGGCTCCTGGAACCAATGAGCCCGTGGCCACAATCGGTTCTCCTGATTTAATAGGAATCCAGTCCCCGCCTTCCTCAAATGAATCAGAGTAACTGAATCATAGTAACTGAACCATAGTAACTGAGCCATAGTTTGCTGTTCATTTAGGGGGGACGTTCCCTCTTTTTTTTCCATTTTTTATAGATATCCCTAATATATATCTATATACATATTAAATCTCCCTTATATATTATATCTCTCTTATGTATTGATCTGGAAAAGTAATAACATGGAATGTGAAATCAAAGGTTGGATATCAAAAAATGGACAAAAATATAGGAAACACTTCAAATGAGTTTTAGAGAAGGTCGAATGGATTTTATTAGTTGGGGAAAAAAGTTTGACGGGGGAAAAGGCTTTATTTATATTTTTCCCTTTGCGCGATTTACAGCCACCGATTTACAGCCATCCCGCGCCAGAACATATAAGAACAGACCGCCTCCTTTTTTTGGCCCACAATTTTTTACCGAAAAATAGTGCATTATGAATCCTTTGAAAAATAAGCTATAAAAATAAAACAAAGCTTAAAACTCAGTTAAATAACCTATTGATCATACTGCATCCCAGTCCAGCTACATATATAGCCTTCTTCGTGAACTTTGCCATTGAGCTTGATCCAAGCAAAAAGCATTCCATCGGGAAACCAGCAACCATCCAAAATAGTACTCGTTGTTTCATTATTGGAGTCCAGACCCAAATAGATTGTTGGATGTGTCATTAATTCAACATTTGTTAGTATCAAGACTCCATTGTTAGTATCAAGACTCCATTGTTAGTATCAAGACTCCATTGTCAGAGGCGGATACGAGAATGACTCATCTGTTGGATACCATCGACTCAACTTCACCGTACTCGCGTGAACAACTAATTGAATATATGGAGAAATGTCGGGGAGAAATGTCGGTGAGACCTGGTCAAGAGTAAGTTCTTTAGCCTTCCATACACGAATCCCATGGTCTTTGCCACCGGTGGCCACCAAACCATTGGAGGAGTTTAAGGAAACTGTTTGAATTTCTCTGCCGTGAAGCTTTTGAGGTACAATTAAATTTCTCATAACTCTGACACCAGGCTAAGTGGTTGAACTTATATCATACCTGAAATGACATTAAATGATATATGTTTATGATGGATTCTTTCGCACCATTTTCGCACCATTTTTGGCACAATTTTTTGCACCATTTTCGCACCATTTTGATTGTCACTGCATCACTCACTGGATCATTATCTCACTGGATCATTATATCACTGTATTGCAGCAAAGAGGTGTTGACTAAGGTAAGGAATGTATAATCTAGGACAGGAACCGAAACGGCTGATCCTGGTCCATGACCAGAAAGGTTAGTGTTGAATGGACCGAGCAAGGCATTGGGCCAATGGCACGGACCAGGGCAGGGCGCGAGCGTGGGCACCGGGCCCGTGTGCACGTCAAGGGACGCCAACTTCAAAAAAAACAAAAATATAAGATTCAGGGTGGTGTTCTGATGGAGTATTTATAGTCTTGGCTTTAGGAGTAGTTTACAAAACGGAGGATTTTTAATCCCTCACTAAAGGTTCTTATATTCTCCGGCAAACGTGCGATTCCTGTAAAAGCCACCCTCACTCCGCGCCCTACGGCAAAAAAAGGGACAAAATTCAATTAAAAAAGACCCTTCAAAATATCAACAATCAAAAACCAAAAAAAGGTCCAATATAAAAGAATCAATCCTGTGATATTTCCTAATGTTAAAACCTAATAATTAATTTTTTTTTAATAATATTTTTTTCTTTTTGTTCTAAATTGTAATATTTTTTTTAAGACCCTCTTAATACTACATCTTCATTCAAGCGTGGTCTTTTGATAGGTCAATACACAATTGTTCCTTTAGGTGCAGTGATTTGGAATAGGGACCGCGGATTTCAGTGCGTCCATCAATGCGTCCATCAATGCGTCCATCAATGCTCACTCGATGGTGCTCACTGGATGGTGCTCACTGGATGGTGCTCACTGGATGATGGTGCGCCAACACGTCCATGGCTGCAAACCTTTCGAAATTCCCACCTCCCAAACGTCCCGCAGTAGAATAATAATGTAGAAGTATAGTGTAGAATATTAGAATGGTAGTGTAGAATATTAGAATGGTAGTGTGGAATAGTAGAACAGTAGAATAGTGTAGAATAATAGTATAGAATTATAGTGTAGAATAGTAGAATAGTAGAATAGTAGAATAGTAGAATAGTAGTATAGTAGTATAGTAGAAGTATAGTGTAGTGTAGAATAGTAGAACATTCTGGAATAGTAAGTATGGGCCAGTGTCCACCATTGCATTGTATTGCATTGTATGATTAGATAGTTTTTCAGTTAGACTGGAATAAACTCTTGGACTAGGAATAAACCTTTGGGACTAGGAATAATACTGTATCATACTTGGAGTATCGTCTCTATTTTCGAATACTCTTTAGGAAACTTTCGAATACTCTTTGGGAAACTTTCGAATACTCTTTGGGAAACTCTGAAGATGTGGAGAATCCTTATGTAGTTGGGTAAGAAAAAAATGAGGTGGCCAAGATGTTTGGAATTTATTTATCACCGCTAGGTATGCAGTACCTAGTGGCTCTGGATCTTAATATTGAGACTTAGTCTCTGTTACCCGATGCAGCCAGAAAATAAATAAGAACTAACAGGTTGGCCTAGTTAGATAAATCCCTAGGGAAATCTCTATACAGTCCCCAAACCAGTTAAGTTCTAAAAACTCACATTAATCTGATTCCTGCATAAACTATGACCAGTACACCCTAAGAAAAGCCCGAAGGAACCACATTGATCTGGCCACACACTGACTGAAATTGAATGAAACTCGAGGAAAAGAATATCAACACCCCCAAAACTGTATATCATAATTTTGTGAAAGAATACAATAATGGGAACCCTGAAATGACACCCCAAGGGGACCTGCATACAACCTCGAGCCTGTACACAACTCTCAAAGTCCAGTACCCCATTAAAACGTCACTCACCAATAAAATCACCACTCATTAAAGCAACGTGATATTATACCAAGAAAATCATAAAGTTCACTCAAAAAAGTATTCAAAATACTTGAATTAAAATTAGCTCCTTTCACTGTTTAGAATATATATTTATGAGCACTAGTATGCAGTACCTAGTGGCTCTGGATGCTAATATTGAACTAACAAGTTCGCCATGTTAGATAAATCCATCGAGGAATCTCTATACAGTCCTAAACCTGTTAAGTTGTAACAAAAAAACTAGTGCAAGGCTACAAAAAAATTTAAAAAAAATATTTAAAAATAGCTTTCCTATATATAAAAGTTTCCAAACCTGCATATAATGCTGGGAGCAGACATGTTTCCTTTTTTCCAAATCGAAATCTTCCTTCTTCAAATCGGAACCTTCATCTTTTCCAAGCGCCGGTTCATCTTCAAGCGCCGGTTTTCCCGGCCTCTCTCAGATTAAATAGGTTTAATTGTATGGAGCAATGGAGACTTCAGCCGAGCGACAGTTGGTGTAGCCGCGCTTTTCACGGGACTCAACTGCAATCTCATCCTCGTCAATGACAACACCAACACCGTTGTAAGAGCACAAGGCGAGTTTCGAGTCCTTCACCTTGTTATCTTGATCCACATCGATGTACTTAAAGTCAGAGTAATCAAATCCGGAAACCAAAACACCCTTGTAAACACCAACGTAGACTTTGTCGGTGATCAAAAAGCCATCGTAATGTTCGATCTTCAGTGGCGATCTTTGGGGTTGATCCCAGGTGAAAACCTGCTTGACGTTGGCACGATCAGCAGTTGGGTTAAGCTTCAAAGGGGCAAGAGAATACTCTTGTCCATCGGCCTTAGCCACAAGCTTGAACTGATCTTGCTTGGCTGCCAAAGCGGTGGCCATAATCAAAGGAGCGATAAAAAGGTTGGTCAACATCATGATTGTTTTTGTTTTTGTTTGGTTTGGTTTTGTATTGTATATTTTTTTGTTTTCATGGATTTTCCACCGCTTTATATATCATGGCCAAGAAAATGACATAGCCTCTCGTCAATCATGGCTTGAATGGAGACTTACTAAGCCAGGCATTGCTTAAATTTAGAGTTTCTAAGCCTCGCATTGTTCAATGAATTGACCATTCTCGAATTATCCATTTTCGAATGGTCCATTTTTCAATTTTCTCATACTGGAATGTTTCTTTTTTTTTTTTACAATTACGTCGATCAACTACCCAAGAACCATTAAACTAGCTACTGATAATTTAATCAGATCATTTTCCATTTGTTAAGCGTGAACGCCTCGCTAGGAAAGTGCGCGTACTGCATACGTATGGAATGCGCCTTCCATGCTCATTTTCAGGCGCATTCCATGCTCATTTTCAGGCGCCTTCCATGCTCATTTTCAGATGAAAACATCTTAGACATTGTATTGAAAAGAGCAATGTTGGGCTGTGCTATCATCCAGCCAACTATAGAGCTATCGTCTAATGAGAGGCGTCCAGTCGCCATGAGCCAGTCGCCCCTTATGTACAGGGTTGTTTCTATCTCTAGTACTTAGTTAACAAACAATAGAGTACAATTGATTGACTATGATTATAAAGTTCTACACTTGTTGGAGATATTATTAGAGAACAACAAGAAGTGTGATCCATTTTTCGCGACAGTTTACGCTAACGCGCGGATTGTTAAAAGTGGTTGAACAATAGAGCTCGAGGAAAAAAAGAAAAAATAATTCGTCCTGCATACTATCGCGCTCGTTTCTTTTTTCGGTTGCGCAGTAGTTTAAACTTTCCCGTAAGATGGATCACCTCTTATATTCTCCTCACGTGTCTGTATATTAGTATGTTCAGATGAAACAGGGGCTTGGTCTTTTACATGCAGGAGCTATTATGGTTATAAGGGGCGTAGGAAGACATGACTGGAGGTAATATACAGTTCTGGGTTCGTAGAAGTGCTATTTCCCAGAAATTCAATAATTCTAGTATGGTAAATAAAAGACTGGAAGCCACCGGACTAGAGAAGAAGAGGATTTTACAGGTATCGAATCAGCTCAGTTAAGGAGAGAAAATAGCCATTTCCTAGTACTAGTCTACAGACAGACCAGTACACCCCAAGACTGACGTGGCGACGAAGTGCCACGCTGAAGAGAGTGTTAGAAACTAATTTCGTAGTAGTTCCAGCTTATGAACTTTAAACCAAGGGTTTAAAATTCAATACCGTTAGCTTGAAACTGATTTCCTGCATAAATGCGTGGGAGTGCATATAGATGACAAATCTTGGACTACATGCAGAGCATGCAGCAGTGCACGAGGAAACACCCCTTTTTCTGGCCACACACAGGTTGGAATCGACTGAAAATTGGTAAATCATATGTGAAAGCGTTTAGAATACTTCCCACTAATTTTTATTCATGTGGCATTGCTGGGACCCGATAAAGGGGACCCTAAAAAGGGGACCCCAAGCGGACCTGCACATAGGTATTTACCTGCATACAACCATAAGAGGCTGTACACAACGCTCGCGAGTAAAAGGTCACTCCCCAATAAAATCACCACTAAATAAATGTACTGTACACCAAGAAAATCATGTACCTTATCGACAAAAAAAGGGAGCTCAAAATTTTATAAAAATGGGTACAGATTTTATTGAATAATCTTAAAAAAACTTTTTTTTCAAAATACTTGAAATTATTACTAGCTCTCCTCACTGATATATGAGCACTAGTATGCAGTACCTAGTTGCTCTGGATCCTAATATTAACCCACATGATGGATATAATGTGATAGATAGAGTTGAACGGGGAACCCGAAGGGATACCCGATCCAGCCAGAAAGTATAGAAGAACTAACAGGTTCGCCTAGTTAGATCCCTAGAGGAATCTCTATACAGTCCCAAACGCGTTAAATTCTTAGGGTGTACTGGTCTATCATATTAAAGGACGTGGAGCCCCTCTGTATCCATCTCGATCTCGACCATCATAACAATCAAGCCAAAGCGAACAGTGAAAATCTTGAAAAAACATATTGTAGGATTTTTAGAGACAGAGAGAAATAATGATATTGATTTATAGAGATGGAAAAAGAGATATAAAGAAAGAATGACTTCTATACAGTCCACCAACCGGTTAAGTTCAAACAAGGTGTAGTGACCATAGCAGAGCAAATCGTCAGCTGTAAAGTCAAGGGTAGACCAGTACACCCTAAGATAGACCAGTACACCCTAAGATATACCAAGAGCTTGTCTTTAAACGTTAAAATGCAATGGTGGGATACTTTGGGATCGATGAGATCCGATAGTCACAGTCACGTGATGTACACGACGCTTTTGAGACTGGTGAAGGTATCCATGCACAAGAGGAAATTTAGATAACACGGCGTACATTGTTGATGCGTCACATACAAATCTTCCCTTTTCGGTTTTGAATATATTTTACCGGAGTACAAAATTGCTTGGAGCTTAGCCTCTTTGTATGTGAGGCCTCGCGTTTTTTCGCGACTCCACCCATTATTCTTTGGACTCTTGAGCCTCTCCAGACTTGTTTTTTTTTTTTTTTTTTTTTAATTGGTTTTTTTGGGGCGTTTGCTCTGCCGTAACCTGGAGTTTCTGGTCCCAATCCTTAATCTCCGTGTTGGTGCAATCCTCACTTTCAGTGTTGGTGCCATTGACTAGTCTGGAATAGGAGGAGAGCCCACCGAAGTCCATGGTTTCATTCGCAATTTGTAGAGCTTTTCCTGGTCCACGAGCAGACGGTCCTTCCGTTTGATACTGTGCTCTGAGAAGTGGAAAGCATGATCACAATGGCTATACCGGCCAAGGACAACCGCGAAGCTGACTTTAAAAACTGCACCTCTTTTTCTTGGTCAAACCCTCTTGACCCAAAACCCAACGGATCCAAAAACCCAAACCTCCTGGAATTTTTGCTGCCCATCAGTTTTCTCCGCCCAAATTCGTAGCTCGTTTGAAATTACTCCCAGCACCAAGGGCACTTTCCGGAATCCAAAACGGAAGCTAGAGATGCTATTAGGAAGTCTACTTGGAGAGATCCAGTACGCTACGATAATCTATGTACTATAATGCATAGGTCAATGAAAAAAAGGGGGTACTAAATGCTTTTCACATGAATATTGATGAACTTGTAGCCACGTATCAACAAGGTTTAGACAAAATCTGGGCCAAACCCACTCGTCTTATTGTGTACCTGCATAACCGAGATGCATACGGGTGAAATATGCAGTATATGTCTGATATGCAGTATACAAAATACCTATCCTATATGCAGTACACAGAAATACATTGGACCATCTTTCCACAGATCTCGTGACCAAAAAACAATGATTAGCTATGGCGATTGGTTTGATGGGATGCATCCCCCAAGTCTACATTTTTGCCAAAATTTTGCCAAAATGGAAACCGTCGCAGCTAGAGTCGACCAGGCTCGAATGCTAATACGTCCGCAGTTTGAACCCCCGGAAAAATCTCCACGGAAAAATCTCCAAAAAAAAACCCCAATCTCGTTTTATTCTTGAACAATCTCATTTTTTTCTTGAACAATCCCGATCTTATCCATTGTACACACAATACGGCCGCAAGTGTTTGCCACGAAAAAACCATATTTGTAGGCCAAGGTATTGTTCCATGGAAATGCAGGAAACCTCGGGAATCTGATAGTTTAAGAAAACAAAATAATAAGTAAACAAATTCAATAGGACAAAGCTTGGGGCAAGAAATATGCAAATACCAAGCAAAAATTCTACTGAAGTTCCACACTTGATAGAGTTACTAAAGAGCAACGAGATAAGTGTTCCATCTTACGCGAAAGTTTATGCTAACGCGTAACACTAGTCCCAGTGTTCTAGTCCCAGTGTTCTAGTCCCAGTGGTCTACAGTCCCAGTGGTCTACAGTCCCAGTGTTCTACACTTTCCCAGTGGTCTATAGTGCTCTAAGTTTCTACGTTTCCCGGTGTTCTACGTTTCTACGTTTCCCAGTATTCTAACTTTTTCTTCTTAAATTGTATTATTTATTTCTTCTCTTTTTCTTCTTAAATTGTATTATTTATTTATTCTCGTCCACCTTGTTTTTGGCGTCTCCGGCCAACATGCCTCCGGCGACTCCTGATGCCAAATGGCCTGCTCCACCCAAGTGGAGTTTGTCTGCAACCTTGTTTCCTCCGAGGGATCCGGCCACTGAGACTGCAATGTTTTTGGCTGTTTCTCCGTCTGGCATTGTAGATTGATGAGTGTTTATGGATTTGAAATAGTGTTTAAGAGTGAGGGGTTCGTGCAGGGAATACCAAGCAAAAATACCAAGCAAAAATACCAAGCAAAAATACCAAGTCCAAAGAGCTATTGTTCCAAAAGGCGCCAATAGGTAATCAGAGATTGTTCCAAAAGCCGTAAGAGGGAAGTGGGTAACAAGAGATTTCTTGCCCGGCACATATAAAGGGCCATGGAATCCTGAGATTTGAGGCCACACAAAAAAAGGAAAAACCAAAAACCAAAACAAAACCAAAACATGAATTTACTTCAAACACTCATCATCGCGTTTCTTGCTGCCACCGCTTATGCCCGTGTCTATAACGAGCCCCAAATGACATTCTTTATGGGGACCAGGGATGGAAGGCTGGCCCCGCTCTTCTTGGCTCAAACTCCAAACAAAAACCTGTCCGAGTTACAATTGGCATATGACCCTTCTTCGACTTCGACCACCAAAGGCACCATCTTCCGGTTAAGAAGAGGCAGAGCTTACACCAATGACCAGAGCCCGGAGTGGTTGAGATTGGATATGAAAGGGTTATTCCTTGGCCGGCCTCAAGTAGCCACCAAATTGCAATTGAGTCAGGGTTACCATGTTTTAAACGGCCATTTTTACGGGTGTACTACTGAAGAAACTGGTTCGGTGCGCTACATCCGGTATGGAATAGTCCATCAGTTTAACCCCAAATGTACCAAGGTGTTTCTTCGCCTTTCTAAACCCAACGGATGGTCTGCTGGAATCAATCCAAAGCCATATGTGCCTAGAGACGTGATTCCAGAAATTGAACCGGAAACCGAACCCCAATTTCAATGATGAACTGAATCCCCCCACGTTGACTTAAATGAAGAAGAAATGAAGAAGAAATGAAGAAGAAATGAAGAAGAAATGAAGAAGAAATGAAGAAGAAATGAAGAAGGAATGAAATGAAATCAGCTTTCCGTTAAACGATGGTCTGTTCTTTTTAGAAGGACAGTTCAGAGGCTATATGTTTAATTATGGAGACGTGGTGGAGAGACTCTATAGGTTGAGGTTCTCCAGGCTGCAAAAAAATCCGTGATTTTTAAAGAAATTTCGAGATTTTAAAGAAAATTCTGCTTTTTTTAATTGCACTTTTCAAAAGGGAGAATGTACTGGAGATCTCAATGAAGCTTAGTGGAGTCAGGTTTTTCTATGAGACTAATCAAGTACATCATGAATGCATGTAGTGTAGAATTCTCCATTTAAAGTCGTGCCAAAATCTAAATACCAGAAGACTTAGACGGTTCAGGGGTACGTCTATTTTAGCAACATTTCCTTTTTTTTTTTTTAGGCGTTGAAAAGGTTGGGGTTGAAGAAATGGCTGCAACCCCCGGAACTGCTCCGCGGCACAAGGCACACCCGTGCACCAGGCAAGGTCAGCAGAAAAAGGCCCAACGCAAACGCCTTTTTTCCCCTTCAAATTATTTGGGAGTTGGTTCGTTAGAATGCTGCAATTCCGGATATTGTAATGGAACTTTTAGAATGAAAGTTTATAGCGTGAGTGCTTGGCTATACCACCTCCGCTATTAATTCCGACCGCACCGGCGCCGCACCCTCGGATCTCCCCGACACAACAACACATCAATCTAATATTCATAAGAATATATAATAAGGTGTATACATTAATGGGGCCTTTTACGGAATTTCCTATTTTGGAACTATCTCCATTTTTCTGGAAATTGGCCTCTACAAATCCTCTTACTCTATCCAGGATACATGAGTACCGCACGACTACTTTATTTTCTCATTCCACTAGACATTTTATGGATACCGCACGACTCCTTTTCCTCATCCTCACCATACATTTTATGAATATCGCACGTCTATACTTAATAAACCTTTAAAAATTACTGAATTACTCTTCACTAAGGCAATTTTACATACTTCACTATAACACGCACACCATTTTCTAGAGTATATATCTGGCTACACCAAATGTTGGCTGGGGTTGTAACCCATCTAACGAATGCATAGATGAACATCCTAATACTTCATACTTAGAAAAATAATCAAGACACTTCATCTTCCTGCAGGACTGGACTCTTAGATAAAGTCATCGTCACTCTCGTCATAATACTCGTCCTCATCGGACTCCTCCACCAACGCATCAAAGTTCACCTTGTATCTCAATAGAGCTCCGATTCCTCCGAATCCTTGCACAAATTGTGCACCCTCCGACGACTTATCGGTGACAAACTCCAAGGTGGCACCGAACGACTTGTAGTTCTCAGCCAACCATTCCAAAAACATCTCCTCCTTCACAATCTCCATCTCCGTACCCGTGGCCTTGTCCAACATATACGACTTGTCTGGCAAGTCGGGGTTGACATTGACCACCACCTCGTTGTCCTCCGAGTCCTTCAACGTGTATCTGACAATGTTCAAGTTCTCGTAGACAATGACAACCTCACAGGCTCCCAAGTCCAATGCCTTCAACGTGTCGTCGATGGAGTAGCAGAACTTTCCGGTATCCTGGGAAATCTCGTCAAAGTATTGGTTCAACAACTTCTTCTCCTGCACAAACTTGACGTTGGCCAACGTTTCACTGGCAAGGTCCACGGCCTGGTTGAATCCATTCTCTCCTCCATATGACACATCCACAATCTTCAACACACGAGCTTGCAATCTTCCGTCAAACAAGTCCGACTTGGAAAGCTCATTCTTAAAGTCGGCCGATCCCGCCAAAATCAATCCTTTACAGTTAACCTTATCGTTTTCAATAAAGTTCTGTACGGCCACTTCCGCCACTTTTCTGACGTAATTGTGTCTTTTTTCATCTCTTAGACGCGAGAAACGCAATGCCGATTGTCCACCTCTTCCGTGCTTCTTGGGCAAGTCCACAGAAAACTTGTGCAACACCTCTCTGTTGTTACCGGAAACGGCTCCAAACAATGCTCCGTTACCGTCCATAACAATGAATCCGAAACGGTCATCGTCTTGCAACAACTCCGACAAGGCCTCCACGTGGAACTTGTTGTCACACAAGTAAAGCGATGTGTTGATGGGTTTGAAAGGCTCGAAATCAATGTTCAACTTCTTTTCTTTTCCTTCGTCCGTCAACACATCTCCACAGTAAATCACCAACCCGTTCTTTGGCACGTGCGAATATAACTTCAACTTCTGCTGTGTGGATGTAATGGCAGACAAAACTGACAATCTGTTGACTCTGGACTTGATATTGGATGCAGTTCCGTATTCTTCCGTCAACATTTTCTGCGTAAGAGAAACTTGACCCTTGGGTGGGATGATCAACGAAATCATCGAAGTACCATTACCCCTTGCCATTTCAAGGGATTTGATCAACTTCTTGATCTTCCACATTTCAATGCTCCTGGCTGCTGCGTCTTCCATTTTAGTCTATTTGTTCTTCTTCTTTGGGGCAAAGCAGGGATCTATTATGCTTTGATAACGCCTGGCAAATGTATATTTGTGGCAGAAGCGATGACTTGTGCAGTGTAGACGACGTTGCGATGATGAGACGTTCGCTTCAAAATTTTTTTGGTACGTGTGGTCACAAATTTTCATCACTGCACTTAAGTTGCGAGCTCGGAATAGAGCAATGCTCTGCACGTGCCTGACCACACACCACTGCTAAGACCCTTTGCTTTGGTTGTTTTTAAAGGATGTAACTTGGTTTGAAACCTTTTTTGATGGATTCGGGCCGACTTGGATCTTTCAGAATGAAGGGCTCTGATTGGCCAGAATAGATTAGTCCAATGTGCTTATATGCAGGCGCCGGCAAAGATATCTTAAAACGCCCTAAATTTTGGTTTAAACAAAAAAAGCTGGTTTTCTTTCCTTCCCTAAATGTTTTCAAGGGCTTCGTTTTCCGTATTTGGCAGGTTATAATTGATGTTTCACTAGGGTATTTTCCTGGTAACCCCTGACACGCATATCTAGAAGTAGACGCAGGCCTGATCTCAATCTGGTAGTAGAAAAAGACCAGACTTCATCAACGTTTCTGTTTCTAATAAAAAATTGTGGGCTTTGTAAAAAGGGGGGAGGGCCTTTATTTATACCTTTCGCCACCCCCTCTTTCTTTTTGTGAGCATGCATCATTTGCAGCCACAAAGACAGCGGTATATAAGGAGCAGATCCCCCGCATACAGAAACAGCAACCTTTTTCTTCACAACTTCTTTTTCCAAAGCCAAAACGGCTAGAACCAAATACAGCAGCTTTTCAGAAATCAAAATAAAAGCCTAATGGTCTTTTCCAAAGAATACATTTAGTTCTGAAACTAAGGTGAAACAACGTGACACACTGAATTACGGCCATTCTTACTAAAACAGTAAAAATCAATCAATCACATCATTTGCCTACTAATGGTGATTTATGGACTGGAACTAAGGTGTTCATTATGCTGTTTTTTGGCTGTCAATGCTCGGGATTGAATTTATAGGCGCTGAATTCTCACCCACGCCGCTAGACCCGTGCACCCCGCCAAAACTGCAATTAGCCGCTTATCCTCTTGGTCCACCCCCAAAATGCCCAATGTTCCAAGAAGGCGCAAGCTTTCGAGAAAAGGATGTGTTAGTTGCAAACGGCTCAAGATAAAGGTATGTCAAGAGTTTTTCCACCGGCAGAGCGTATAGCGAGAAGGGTGACATTGTGACAGTTACAGAAGTGGCACTAGAGATTTGACTAAGTGATCTGGTATTGGAAATCTGGGGATGAAATCTGGGGATGAAATCTGGGAATAACGGACGGTATCTGGACATGAAAGTCTAGTCCACTAACTCTCCGGACTTCTGAATCTTCATTGATGGTGATCTTTAGTCCCTGAACCTCTCGGCTCTCAATTGATATACATCTGTCTAGCTCAACAATTATATGAGACTAACAACAGTGCAATGAAGGAAAACCAGCTTGTGAGTATTGCATACACAGAGACCGTGAGTGTATTTACCCGGAAGAAGCACCAAGCAAAACTGGCAGAGCTTTGGTGACCGTCGAGGACCCAGCCCGCGTTGCAAGTAACAGTCTAAGAGTTCATCTGTACAACTCGACACAGGTTCAATTGAACATCACACGGTTCGAATATAGGCTCCTCCGGTTTTTCAATGACCATTGTGTCCAGGTGTTTACCTTCAACAATAATCCCCGGGCAGAAAAGATTTGGCGCAGGCACCTCCCATCTTTCTTTGGATCATCACCCGTCATGCGCCAGGCGGTGTTTGCATTTGCATGTCTCAACCTTTGGCCAATCACCAACCTCCGAGCGATTCTAGCCGATGACGAGAGCCAGAACGGGTCCTCCTTCCATACCCCCTTGGAATTCAAAGTCGACGACCTCTCGCATGTTCTAGATCGACTCTCGATTGATTCCGAATCCGATAGCAGTATTTTGGACCGCACCAACGTCTTTTTCGAAAATTCAGTCAAGCTGTCTGCTGCCCATGTCCAGGAGGCCGTTGCCAGAGGCATTGAATATGCAGACGTGGCCACCATCTACTTGTCTACAACGTTGACCTTCACATACATTGGGTTCCATCCGCATTGCATCATGCCACTAGTGGATTTCGATCATACCCCACCTTCCGATCTACTTTCTTACTCTCGGAGCATCCACAATATGCTTCGTTATGCTCCTCCGGGGATTTATAAGGCCATGCTACATATGCTAACGGAATTTACGTTTGCGGTTCCACCAGAGGAGTCCAAGTACCACGTGATCAAGGCTTTGAATGATGAGCTCGATCGCCAATACCTGCTTGATAAACCGGGGCCAGGAGCTGATGAAATCAACAATGGTCAGGACCTTTCGGAGCTTCCGCATGAATTAGCGGGCTTTGATTCCGATACATTCAAGTCTGCTTTTTCGTCAACATCTGCAATCTCAACACCATCACCCAATTCGCCGCCAAAAGAGGCCACCACTGGATCTTATACACAGACCACGCCGGAGTCTTTGACTCATGAGCTCGACTCCCAAACCAGTATGGAAATCGAAACCTTCCGCCAAAGTATTGCAGTGTTTGAAACTTGTTTCCATACGTCCATTGTGAATAACTTTGCGATTCCATTTTACAAGATCTTACCATTTCTTGAAGAGGAGTTTCTGGAATTGACTCGGGCAAAAAACCCCTTTGCCTTGCGGTTATTTTTCCTCTACAGTCTATTGTGTATCTATGGCCAATTCTACATCCAGAGGCAGAACAACTTGTGGGCACAATACGTTGGGTGGTATATGCAGAACCAGACGATATCTGATTTTGACATGATCTTATACAATTATGTGATGGTACAGGATCGGGAGGCAGACAATACCAATATCGCCGCATGTTTTGGGGACATCGATATGCTCTTCAAGGACTACTCATCCAGTCCAACGGAACCTATTGATGCTTTTGGGATATATGCAGGAGACCTACATTTTGGATCTGAATTCGAGGATATAGACGAGACCTTGTTTTCTATGCCCGAAGAAAATATGTGATTTTCTGATTATTTCTGATTATCTCTGATTATTTCTGATTATTTTCAGGCGAAATGATATTTTCAGGCGAAAATGATGGGGGTGGTGCACGGGTGTGCGGGTCGAAAAAAAACTACCTCATAATCTCACACCCCAAAACAGACTGTATTCACTCCCATTCTGACCAAGCTGAAATGGAGGAAGCATCTGACATCTCATACTACGTTGGCAGCTCGGCTGATGCGCCTCTTGCTGTGGATATTGCCATTTCCAGCGGTGATATTGTCACCATTGATGAGTTACCTGACGATCCTCAAGAACTTACGCTGTTTCTCTCAGGAGAGAAGTGCCAGGTCAAATACTGGATTTTGATTGCCCAGGCTTATGCACAGGCGGGGCTGCCCCAGAATGGCTTGGTGATTGCCAAGACTGGGCTTGATATGGACTACTTTTCCGAAGCCGATTTACAGGCTTTACATGTGGTGGTTGGATGGACGACATTGCGGCTTGGCGGCGATAAAAGTGCCGTATTGGCAGGAGAGTCGTTTGGAAAAGGTGGGGATTCCATTGGAGCCCAGCTTGGAACAGCCCAGGTGCACATGGCCACGGATCACGCGGACTTGGCGCTCCAGATCTACGACCGGCTCTTGAAGGAGAACCAAAACAACACATATGCCATTTTGGGAAAGGCACAGATCACGTTGAGCAAAACCGCAAACTATGCCAATGCCTTGAAGCTCTACCAGCAAGTGTTGGTGTTGAATCCTGCGCTTAAGCCCGACCCGAGGATCGGCGTGGGGCTCTGTTTCTGGTTTTTAAAAGACCGCCCCATGGCTTTGGCCGCCTGGCAAAGAGCCGCAGAGTTGGACCCAGCCAATCATAAGCCTCGCATGCTTTTGAACTTGGCCTCGTTTGACGATGTCTTCTCCAACTCATTATCGGATGAGTTGTTTTTGGATGGCTACTCCAAGTCGTTGGATGAGTTGACCCAGCTACTTTCCAAGAACCCCCACAACCCCGTGCTTTTGTTGTCGCTCTGCTCGTTCTACTACTCCAAAGGGAACAACGAGCTCATTGAGAAGATTGTGGCCAAGGTGCACGCCAGTGTCAGTGCTACCGAAAAGTACTCGGCGTTTTCGTCCAAGATCCTGTCGTGCTGCTCCTTTTGGTTGGGAAGGGTATCGTTTGCCAAGGACGACTTTACGCAATCGCAGAAATACTTCCATGAAGCCATTCGCTTGAACGAACACAATTTATTGGCCAAGTTGGGTTTGGCGCAGTCTCAGCTAGGAAGAAACTCCATCGAAGAAGCCACCATGACTTTCGAGTCCATTCTCAAAACAAACCCAAAGTGTTTGGAGGTGAATTACTCGCTAGGACTCTTGTACCTGCAGAGTACGTCCAAAACCAAGCAGGAACAGGCGATCCAGATTTTGGAGCGGTACATTCGCTTGTCAAACAACAGAGGGTCAGCGGTGGCCAATAAGACGGAGGCAGAGGCTTATTTGAATAAGGAGCCCATTGCGTTGAATGCATTTTTGACGTTATCAAAACTATACGAGGCACGTGACTTGTCCCAATCATTGAACTACTTACAAAAAGCCATCGAGTCCAGGCAACAGATTGGCCAGGAGGCACCTTTGGAGGTTTACAATAATGTGGCAGTTTTCAACTTTATAAGGTACAACAATGAGGATGCCATCAAGTACCTTGAATTAGGCTCCAGCAAGTTGGACCAGGTGCAGGACCCCGAGTTGAAAAACGACCTCAAGGTCTCCATCACCTATAACTTGGCCCGGGCCAAGGAGGTCATCAACACACAGGAATCCATTGATTTGTATAAGCAACTTTTGGTGGAGTGTCCCAACTATTTCTCAGCCAAAATGAGGCTTTTATTCTTGGATGCCGTGGTGACGAAAACATCCACCAATCAAGAGTTGGAGCAGGAAGTCAAAGGTTTATTGGAGGCCAACGCTTCCAACCTTGAAATCCGGTCGTTTTATGGCTGGTTCATCAAGAACTTTGGACGCAAGTTTGGCTTGAAGCCCGACGCTGATGCCACCCACCAAAAGCAAACCTTGGTGGAGTACGACTCCCACGATTGCTATGCGTTGATCTCATTGGCTAACGTGTATTGCGTCATGGCCAAAGATACCAAGGAGGACAAGGAAAAGAAAAAGAAGTACTTTGTCCGGGCCATGGAGTTGTACACCAAGGTCTTGTCCATTGACCCCAAGAACGTGTTTGCTGCTCAAGGCTTTGCCATTGTGTACATTGAAAACAAGGAATACACCCAGGGATTGGATATCTTGAGGAAGATCCGAGATTCGTTGAACGATATTTCGGTGTATTTGAACTTGGGCCACGTGTTGACGGAACTCAAGCAATTCTCCAAGGCCATTGAGAGTTATGAGATTGCTTCGGGCAGATATGCCGATGGCAGCGACCCCAAATTGTTGGGCTTCATTGGTAGGGCTTGGTACCAAAGAGGACTTGCAGAGAAACACTTGCCTTTCTTGAAGAAGGCCTTGGAGGTTTCGGAGGAGGCCATGGAAAAGTGCAAGGGTGACAAGAGCCTGTACATTTTCAACATTGCCTTTATCCAGTTCCAAATCGCCGAGTTCATCACCAAGCAGGCCGTGGAGGACCGGGCAGTTTCGGAGATCAATGAGGCCATCCTTAACTTGAACACCGCCATCCTGCACTTGAACAACTTGGCTTCCGACTCTTGCAAGCATCCGCCATACCCCAAAGAAGATATGAAAGCCAGAGCAGACATTGGCACGTCCACTTTGCTCAAGAGATTGAATGCTTGTTTGGATGAAACCAAGGAAAACATTCTGGAGATGAACGACAAGCTCGAGGAGGCCAAGAGGGTTCGTCAGCAAGAAGAGGAGCAGCGCAACAAGGAGCTTGAAAGTATCATTGCGGAGCAAAAGTCCAAGCAAGAGTCGTTGGTTTTGGAGAGAGCCAAGTTGCATGAACAAGCCCAGCAATGGGCCGAGGAGTCACGGGCCAATCTCATTGTTAATGATTCCGACGACGACAAAGAAAATGAGCAGAAAAAGCCCAAGAAGGGAAAGAAGAAGGCCGCCAAGAAGGAGTTCATCAACGACACCGACGAAGAGGAAGGTGCAGATTTTAACGACAAATCCGACACCGACAACGAGGCCGCGCCAGCATCACCCAAGAAATCGCCCAAAAAGGGCAAGAGAAAGAGACGGGCCATTGAAGACGACGAAGACGAAGATAATGCCGAGAACGGCCTGGAGAGTTCACGCAAGAGAAAGGCACCTAAATCCAACGTGATGGTTGACGACAGTAATTCCGATTCCGAAGGATTATTTTAGACCAATAAAATAGACCCATAGACAAGTGTAGACTGTTTCAGTAGCCATAAACTCCATGTCCACAATTTGTATTTCATCAATCATGATGTATCAGATACACATTAAAATCCTCATAATCCTCTTATTAATATAATCTGTTTTGTTTTATCCTCTTCAATTTCTTAGTGTTTCCCTCTTTTTCCCCAATCATCAGCTCAATCGCTGTTCCAGCGTCTCATTTGTTTCTTGCTCTCCGCCGTGGTTCGATAGAGTCTCTTCTCAAACTCATCCAAAGTGTATAAGAAGTTCGAGTGCACGTGCTTGTTGGAGTTGTTGGCGTAATTATCAATCTCCAAGGCTCTTTCCTTTAAGAGCATCATAACGGTCTCGACCAATGTCGTTTCGTTGAACATGGCTGCCCACTTCTCCGTCTGCTTATAGAAATGGCTCATGATCGCGTGCAAGTCCACAGAACTGGGATCGGCGTGGATGGCATTGAGGACCTTGGACGATATGAAGTCGGGATCAAGCAAGTCAATGAAACTTTCATCTGTGTCGGGCAGAATCACCGAAACCGCCAACACCGTGGCTAGCCACCAGGGGAGATCGAGCTTTGTATCCTTGTCAATGCCTTTTCCTGGGTTTCCTTCAAGGTACCCTAAGCCGGGAACAGAGAGGTTGAATTTGCAGGGGATCTTCTCTCCATCCGCTAGAATATCGTCAATATCGTAGTAGCCCATCAGAATTCTTTTGATCTCAGTTAATCAATCAGTCAATCAATCAGTTGTACCAATAAGTTAATCTCAATGAGTTAAGAATGTACGCGTCTGATATGATCGCGCACGTGACATGGCCGCTAAAAATCGTGGGCTGTCAAGGAGGGAGAGCGTCTTTATATACTTTTGCGGCATTAAATGCAAGCCCCTCGTTTTGTATCTGAAACACAAAGGGATATGTACCACAAAAAGAAAAAAGGGTATAAAGGCTGCGGTCTCTGCCCTATTTACTCCTGCTTTTTTACATCATAATTACCTTGTGCTATTGATCAGAAAAGTCACACAATACTTATAATAAATGGGCATGCTTGGTTCACTATAGCTTTAATTTTTGAAAGAGTCTAGACTTAAAAGCGGATTGATTTTGAGTTGATATAATGGAAGAATAAAAATAATTATGGGGTTTTTGAATCAAAATCAATCCTGGATGGAAAAATGGAGTGTCAAATCAGAGAATATACTAAAGTCTATTCCAAAAATCTAACAGAGAGTTTATTGAATACAGGAAGCTATTAATTCCCAATTTCACCCAATATTTTTCAAGGACATCAGACCAAATGTTTCTGGCTGCATTTTTGGCTGCCAAAGCGGAACCGCGTGCGCACCTGCACCCATGCTACATCATCGAGAAATGATTTCTCCAATACTACTTCATCTAAAATGCCCGTCAAAAACGTCAACACCGATGCAGAAGACGTTGTGGACCAGGACTTGAACACGCTCATCAACTACGATGATGCTATTTCCTATTGGCTGTCGGTCCCCGCATCCGTCAACGGAGTTCTCGGTGGTTTCGGCGAACAAACCCCTGTTCCTAAGGCAGACATTATCGGGTCCGCCACTTTTTTAAGAAAACTCCTGACCAGAATGGAGTGTCCCGCTGGCCAGAAGCTTACTATTGATATGGGAGCAGGAATTGGCCGTATCACCAGAGACTTTTTATGGAAAGTCAGTGACGTATGCGACTTGTTGGAGCCCGTGAAGCCATTCGTGGAACAAATGAGGGCTGAGTTGGCTCCAGTGGCCCAAAAAGGCAAGTTGGGAACGATCTACGATATTGGAATGCAGGACTGGGTTTGTGACAGCTCCAAAGTCGGCAAGTACTGGCTTGTATGGTGTCAATGGTGTGTGGGGCAATTACCAGACGAAGTATTGGTGAACTTCTGGATCAAGTGCAAGGATGCATTGATGCCCAACGGTACGCTCATTGTCAAGGAAAACATTGCTCCTGTGGAGGATGTTTTCGACCCTACGGACTCCAGTGTCACCCGAAGCGATGCCAAGTTCCGCCAATTGTTTGAGATGGCCGGCTACAAGTTGATTGCCAGTGATGTTCAAAAGGGCTTGCCAAAGGAGTTGTTTCCCGTGAGAATGTACTGCCTCAAAGCGATATAAAGATGATAAGGTGATTGAACGGAGGATTGAGAGAGTGAGGGAGGGAGAGGTTGAGTGAAGATTTTTTTGAAGTGAGGAGTGAGGAGTGAGGAATGAGGAGTGTGATGTGATTATCCAGGGATCATGAGCTTTTTGGGAAATTGTGAGATACAGAAGATAATCTTTTGTGGTTTACAAGGTTCACTACATCAGACATTAGGTCAAGGTGGAGGTGTACGGATGTGCGTATTATAATCGGCGCATCGCTTTTTCTCATCTCATCACCATGACCTCTGGGATCAGATTAGCCACAATCGTGGCGTCGACGGCATTTGTTACTGCAGCATTAGTGGAAGCTTATCACCGGCTTTATAAGAGCGATGAAGTGGAAGAGAAGGTCGAAGCACCCAAAAAAGCTCATTCCGAGGAACTCATACGTGAACAATTGGCTCGGAACTACGCGTTTTTGACCGACGAAGGTATGCAAAAAGTCCGCAGCCACAACATCGTGGTGGTCGGTGCAGGAGGTGTTGGGTCGTGGGTGGTAACCATGTTGGTACGCTCGGGAGTGGAGAATATCCGCATCATTGATTTTGACCAAGTGTCTTTGAGCTCACTCAACAGACATGCAGTTGCAACGCTTGAAGACGTGGGCACGTCCAAGGTCGCGTGCTTGAAGCATCATCTTTTGAAGATAGCACCTTGGGCCAACATCGAATGTTTCAACGAGTTGTGGGTGAAGACACGTGGAGAAGAGTTGATTTTGGGTAACTTTACGCCCGACTTGGTGGTGGACTGTATCGACAACATCGACACCAAAGTGGACTTGTTGCAGTTTTGCCACGAGCGCAAGATCCGGGTGGTTTCTTCGGGTGGAGCAGCCTTGAAGTCGGATCCCACCAGGATCAACGTTGCGGATATCTCCAAAACAGAGGAGGATCCTTTGACTCGGGCCGTGAGAGTTCGGTTGAGCAAGCGTGGAATCATCGATAAAATCCCCGTTGTTTTCAGTGCCGAGAAGCCGGACCCAAACAAGGCCCAGCTTCTTCCTTTGGATGCCAAAGAAATTGCCAAGGGAGACGTGGACCAGCTCTCGTCGATCCAGAACTTCCGGGTTCGGATCTTGCCTGTTTTGGGTACCATGCCCGGGATTTTCGGGCTTGCGTTGACCACGCACATCTTGACCACGATTGCTGGATACCCTACTGAATATGCGGAGGGGAAGAACCGAGTCAAGTTGTTCAGCGGTATTTACCGGACTTTGGCAGGACAAGAGGCTCGGCTTGGAAACAAGGACCAGCACATGCCTTTTACCATCAAGGATATCCCTTACATTGTGGAGGAGGTTTACCGGGGCAAGTCGGTTGTTTCGGAATTTTCCACGCGATTGGCGTTATCGAGATGGGACGGCAATAAGGGGCTTTCGTTCCAGAATGTGGTGTTGATGACTTTGGAAGAACAGCGCAACCACGAGGCCCGGGTATTATTTGGGAAGGAGAAGTTGGAGGACGTGTACCCACGTGAAGTCTTGGACCGGGTTCGCGAGAGGTTCGAACGGGAGAGTTTCTACGCCACTTTCCGGTGAGCACTCAGGATAGAGAAATGCTTTGGAGAATTCTGTTGTCGGTTGTCTGTTTTCAACCTTCTCTATTTCTGTTGTCGATTGGGACATGATTTGGGGACCATGATTTGGGGCCTGATGGCGATGCACGACTAGCTGCAGGACTAGCTGCAGGACTCTCTATGCGCACACGTGACTGCGCTATTCCTCTGCGCCTCTCATCGAACTTCCACCAACAATGTTCGCCAGGTTCCGGATTGCACCCGTGCACCTCTTGCGTCCCCAGGCCATGATCAGAAGGCCCATGAGTGGGTTTCTGAAGGCCATCAATCGGCCCGGAGTCGGGTCGATGATTTCCAAGCTTAGAACGTCGGCCATGCCCAAGTTGAGATTGTGGCGTCCCAACTCCACCAAAGCAGGAACAAATGCTGGAACTAATGCCGGAACTAATGCCGGAAAAGGCAAAGCGGAAAAAGGTATCAAGGCGCTAGTGCAAGAGTATGGTTACTCTGCATTGGGAGTGTACCTTTTCATCAGCTTGCTCGACCTTCCCTTGTGTTATCTTTTGGTGCATTCTTTGGGCCAGGAGCAAATCGAGCAGTATGAAAATCAAGCCAAGCAATGGTTTGGCTTTGGTAAGTCGGATGAGGAGTTACGGCAAATGCAAGAAATCAAAAGGATTGAAGAAGAGGCGGGCCAAGAATCTCCAGTGGCTGATACCGACTCCAAATCTCCTTTTGGCTGGTTTTCCTGGACAGAGTTTGTCATTGCTTACGGAATCCACAAGTCCGTTTTTATTTTCGTCCGTGTGCCTTTGACGGCAGCGTTTACTCCAACCATCGTCAAAACGTTGAGAGGCTGGGGCTTCAAAATCGGCACCGATAAGCTTTCCAAGTCCGCTGCTCTTGCCAAGGATACCATTGCCAATGCGGCTTCGGCGTCCAACCCGAAATTCGGTTCTCGCCCAACAAAAAAGAACAAGTGGTTCTGGTTTTTTTAAAGAAAAAAACAAGGGTTCTGGAAAAGAACAAGGGTTCTGAGTTTTTTATGTAAATAGACCGCTGCTACGGTGACCGGCATTATTCTGGACAAAACGTTCAACCTTTGATTATAGCCATATTTCAATATCAGTCAAAAAGATAATCAGAATTGAACAAGAATGAGTCTTGAAGAAAATAGAGTATGAAGAATCTAAGATGCCTACTAATAAATATGTATTGATAATGCTAACTCCTGCACATTTGCATGATCTCCCCATGAGTCATCCCCACTCTAACCCACTCTAACCCCATCCACAAGCCATGGCCATGAACATAAAAAAGTCAATGTTTCATGATTCCATCATACTCATCATCTCCTGGAATTCCATAGTCTTTAGTCTCCGATCAATAAAAAATGCTCGTACTGCATAGTGCCATAACCAAAGTGAGTCTATGGTGACCAAAGTAAGTCTATGGTGACCAAAGTAAGTCCATGGTGACCATAGTAAGTCCATGTCAAGTTCTGATTGGTGGATAACATGGGGTCTGTATCGGGATAATCTCCATGGGGCTTTAAGTTTTGGTTCTCCTCGTGTTTCTCCTTCTTATATGCACTTCCATCACTTTTCCCAGCCATAAAGTCTATCCGCTATTCAAGAAGTCATCTTTAAGCCGTCAAGTCAAAGGTCATTCTAAGGTCACTGGCCACTCTTCAAACCGGGCCGACAGTCTCTTATGATAACTTTTCTGTTCCTGGTTCCTCTGACTTCTTTGAAGCTGGAGATGAATGTGTAGACATGACATCTTCTATAGAAGTTCTTGGGCGATTGTCTTCAATGGTGCAGTTGAAAGTGGTGAGATTCTCGGAATCCAAACCAGTAGAGATCTTCTCTGCAATCCTGGAATTGCCTTGGGAACATAAACTTAGGCTTCATGGTGACTTCAGCAACTCACTCTTTCACCTTAACGATTCGACACTAGTGAGTTTCACCTTAGACGATTCGATGCTTCCGATCCGATGCTTCCCAAAATTTGTATCTAGCAGACTGTCAATTGATTCTTTCCCAGTAGATGTAAAGATAACAAGAACTGGGCGTATATGGATCAAGTATTGTATCATTGAATTAAGGATCAGATTCCCAATAATAGCTTGGACCGCTCGTACACATAGAACGAGCAGGCCACCATTGGAATCACCTTCATGTAGCCAATGGTCAAGCCCACAAAAAACCCTTTGAGGCCACTCTCGGCAAATATCAACTTGGCCGTGGTTCGGAAACTCATGAACTTGCCCAGGTTGACTGCTCCGCCCACCTGCATGCGGCGCCGGATCACCTCGAACGGGTATGCTGCTGTCTGGGAAAACATGCCTGCAAGTCCTCCTGCAGTGAGCTGGGCCAAGATCTTAAGAGGCGCTCGGGAGTCCCTGCTGCTGACGTGTTCCTGGTCGTTTTTGAGTTTGATCACCTTGAGACTGCTCTGCGTGGACGGCTGCACCACCGAGTACTTGGCAAGGTACTTGGACCGGAACACATCCTGGATGGTATCGTGGACGTAGAAGGAGACGCCTGCATATGGGACCATGCCCAAGATCGTGGGCCCAAAGCCTCGGTAGAAGTTCGAGAGCGGGAGGAGGGACAAAGGCACTTTTTGCCGCATGAACCGGAGCCAGTGCGGGTCGGTATCTCTATGAGGCGGGTGTTCAGCGTAGATTCTCTTGATGGTTGACCAAATGCCCGTTTTTGAAGAAGCCAATTCCACGGCGGAGCCTTGCGTTTTGGAAACATGGGTCTGGAACGCCAACCGCACCCGGATAAGGTCCAAAGGGTAAGTTAAAAACACCGACGCAAGCCCCGAGATGGAGCCGGCCATAAACCGATTGACGGCATTTTCGTGCTGATCATTGGGGATCAAAATACTCCGGATTTGCTCGTACGCCACGAATTTGATCGCCGCATAAGGAAACACCCGTAGAAGCGTGACGGAATGGCCCTGGAAAAGCCCCCAGCACCCGTCGTTGCGCCAGATCTTTTGGGCCGCCTTGAAGAGACCCAGAAACGAGCCTCGGTAGCGTAAAAAGTCCGGGTTGGACGTCTGGAAGAGAATCTTGATGCGGTCCATCGGGGCAATGAGCGTCTTGGCTGCGCATCCCGAAAGACCTCCGGCGATGCCCGACCGCACCACGTACTCCATGGAATGCTTATCGATGACCTTGCGTTCTTGCGCCGACACGGTTTCAGGGTCCATGTCTTTTTTTTCTCGGGCGTCTCGCCTTCGCCAGCTGGTCTCTTGCATTGGCTAGTATGGTATGAAATGGAGTGGAGTCGCTGACGACGAGCGAGCAACGCATGCAGGAAAATATGGGGAACCATGAGATTCACCAATGCAGGACCACTTAGAACTACTACTACTGCACTACTACCTACTACTACTACTGCACTACTACCACTACATTATTTATTACTACACTATAACTACTATTACTTATTACTACTACATAATTGCGGAAATCTTTGATCAAGAAACGGGAAAAAAAAGGTCAAGGATTACGAGCAGGAGGCCCGCCAAGCCGGGATTGTGCTTTCCAAGCTTAAGAAGGGTTGGGTAAGGGTGCCACGCTTGCGCTGGACCGGTTGGGTTTCGGCAGGAAATAGAAGTCGAAGACCCGGGATCGTGGTTTGCAGATCCAGAGTGTGGGTAAGTCCACTAGAAACGGGCTGTGGAACTCCCAGCATGAGATCAACAAGATTAGTAGGGGAAGACGGCGAGAAGCATTGATTGAGAACTGAAGAGGACTGAATATGGGAAAGCATTCAATACGAAAAAATCTTTGAGAAATTAAGAATACGAGAACGAACATATGATTAAAGAGAACTTCTCTCCGGTATGAGAAACTTCCATTGGTTCAACACAAAAAAAAAAAATCACATTGATTCAAGAATTCCTGAAATTACCTTCAACTTCTTTATTTATTATAACTTTGGAGTGAGAAAGACTGGACGAGAGGCATAGACAACTAGGGCAGATTCAGTAAAGATGACTACTAACAGCAAAGAGGTTTATAACAATACATAGAAAATCAGAGTCATTATTAGGTATTACTTGATTTTTTTTTTTTTTAGTACTGGAGCTAGACCATTTCGAATGTACTTCTACCGTGCGACCATGCACTGATATTATGGGCGCACGGTCCACCAATTACTCACCTGATTTATGGATGTACCGTATCTATGTAATTACTAAAAGTCGTGTTTAAACACAGATCCAAGGACATGGATCCAGTTTTATATTCTACTAAGATTACCTTCATTTCGTAGGTAAGGAAGGTTTTGGGCGGGCCTCTATTTACCCTAAAGATTCGGCCACAGTAATTCCTGGGCATAATTCACTTGTCAAGGTGTGAGCAGAATTTTTTGAGCTGTCTCAAGTACAGTCTCATAATCTGGTACGGTAGCTTCATTAGTGAGCAATAACTCCTTTAAGAAAGGGACGTTGTTCTTAGTCGTAGTCATACCTATTCTGATTGGTTTCTTGAACTAGTACTGGGTTTGCCTGTTCATCTTTGGTAAGTCAACTGAAGACTCTTTCCACATTCGCCTGTTGTATATTCCCTCGGCTGGAACACGTACTCCTCCATTACACGAGCCCTAGCTTTCTTTAAACGAGAGCCAATCGATTTAGCTGGCTACTGCTTTACTTTGACTACTCCACCTTCAGTCCACTAAGACTACTACTTTCCCAAAAATGATGATAATACCAATTATGATAATTAAATTAATAGTAATAATAGAACATTACTAGGGCTACACTTTAAAATAGTCGTGGTGGCAAAGTCACTAGATTTTATAGTCACCAGAGTCCAAGTCATTAGTAGGAAAGAGTAAAGTAGAGTAGTAAGTAGAGTATAGAATATTATATACAGTAGTATTATAGTAGAGTATTATAACAGAGTATCATAGTAAAGTAGTAATATAGAAGAGTATTGCTATACTGTGATGGTATAGAGAGGTAGAGTAGAGTAGCAGTAGTATATATATTACTATTCAATGTCTGGGTACGTCTGTACATCTGATGGTACTCTAGCCGAATGACAATAAATAGACGACCCTCTCCTCCAACATTGTATCCTTCAACACAATGCCTATGTTGTTGTTTTATTTGAACGTACTGCATGGGCATGGAAAGCACATGCAGGACGTGAACGACTTCGCAAGGCGCTATCGTTCAACAGAATTTTGTTTCGCGACTTATCAAATATTGTCTTCTCTAACGTCAATCTCTGTTTTTATTACTACACTATTACTACTACTACTACTACTGCACTATTACTACTACCTATTTACTACTACCTACTACTACATAAATTATTACTTATTACTTACTACTTACTACTACTTACTACCACTACACTAGATACTACTACTACTACTAACTACTACTTATTATCACTACTGCCTACTTACTACTACCTACTACATAACTTACAGCCGGATTTATTGCATATATGAATTATAGCTCAATGGTAGAGCAATCCACTCATAATGGATGTATCTCAGTTCAAAAGAGATCTGAAGAGAGTTCTGAAGAATCTACAGAAATGTCCAAGAAATCCACGGAATTGTCCAAGGAATCCACAGAAATATCTACAGAGACCATAGAGCTTTCCACTCTACAAATTATCTGAAGCAACATCCGAAGAAAGTTCTAAAGAGATCTGAAGAATCAATAGAAATTTCTACGGAATCTACAGAAATATCTACAGAAATATCTACAGATTCCACACAAATATATAAAGAAATATCTTAAGAATCTACAGAAATATCTACAGAAATATCTACAGATTCCACACAAATATATAAAGAAATATCTTAAGAATCTACAGAAATATCTACAGAAATATCTACAGATTCCACACAAATATATAAAGAAATATCTTAAGAATCTACAGAAATATCTACAGAAATATCTACAGAATCTACAGTGATCTCCACAGAAAATCTAAAAAAATATTTAAAGAGTCTACAGAAATATTTACAGACTCAAAGACTATCTGAAGCAAGATCCACAGTAANTATGTAAGTTCGATTCTTACTATGTCATTTAATAATAAAAAAAGGTAAGCAATATAATGTAATTGGTAACATATAAAGCTCATGCCTTTATTATAATAGTTCAAATCTATTTATTGCATAAATGAATTATAGCTCAATGGTAGAGCAATCCACTCATAATGGATGTATCTCAGTTCAATTCTGAGTAATTTAATTATAAAATTATTAAAATAAAGAGAACATGATGTTGGTTCAGATCTAATGCTATGTAGAGACATAACACATGCAAGTTAATAAATTAGCGTTCAAATATTCTATACAGATGTAGGTAATAGATATTTCTAGCCTTGGAACTGAAGCCGATGATAAATGTCACAACGGCCACATTGATATAAATCAACTCTTATAAAGAGCAGCAGTGGGAACCTTTGACAAGTAAATTTCTAAATAATAGATTAACTAATTTCTAATAAACAGTAATAATTATGAAAGAGTCCAAACTAAAATATGTGCCAGCAGTTGCGGTTAGACATAGAGGGCAAGCATTGATCAGAATTTTTCTTTGATTTCCGAGTATGGGCCCTTCTAATTTTGAGAGAGTTAGACTGAGACTGAGAGTGACACTCCTACTGCTACTACCACCTACTACTGCACTACATTATTTATTACTACACTATTACTACTTTCTACTACATAAATTATTACTTATTACTTACTACTAACTACTACTTAAAACTACTTACTAATTGCTTAAGTGTGCTAAGTGTGCTAAGTGGAAAACGTACTTGAGGTCAAAGACACTTCTTACCTTATGTTATTAGTGCTTATACTAACAGTATTTATGGTTTAAGTCTTTTAATTCTTTTCTAATTAACTATACACGTGATGTAGCTATAGCTATATATGAAATATTATTAAATAATATAGATTATCAAGCTACTAGTTTATTAGTTTTATCAATAGATTTACAATGTATTTTATTTTTAGCATTAGCTGTAATTACTTGATTACCAGTAGTTCATTCCGAATCACCATTAGCAGGATCAATATTATTAGCAAGCTATAATTAGATTAATAACTATCATACCTTAGCTAATGTTTATGTTATTTTTCGCTCCTGAAGGCTTTCTTTATGTTTTCCAGGTGTATAGGTGTTAGGTATTCCACCATTTCCACTATGTTCCGATAACTTGTAAATATTTACCTCAAGATTCAAACCAATCATATTGACCCTGATTTCTATGTTCATTCCTAGAATTTTCTGGGGACTTCCTAGGTCTGGTCAGGTAAGACTAATATCCTAGATGTAGATCGTAGTACACCCTAATATTTAAAGTGTGGGGAAGGAAAAAGAGAGAGTAGGTAATATCCATTGTTCTGTTGAATAACATACCAACTCTATCTCTATATATCTCATTGTATATAACATTTCTTATATTTATAAATGGTAGGACATGACGACAATTTTCTGGGAATGGCTTTGAAATTAGGGGGAATGCGCAGCTTTATATATCTCGCGGGGGGGGGGCTGCTCCTGCATGGCCGAGGGCTGCAATTAAACCGCGCGGGGCGAGAAAAGGAGGAAATTGTATATAAACCCCTAACCCCCCAGGTTTTCTCCCCTTCCCTTTTTTTCCACATTCTTCTTTCTTCTTCTCTTTTTCCCTCTTCTCTTTTTTTCTTCTTCTTCTTTCTTTCCTTCATGTGGATGACTAAAGACCTTTTTGTGGATAAACATAAGATTTATACATCAATAATAACATTAAGAAAAACAGATCTAAAAGTAATTATAGCTTATAGTTCTATATCTCATTTGGCTGTATGTATATTAGGTCTATCAGGTATAGTATTATCTTTAGCTCATGGTATCTCCAGGTTTACTTCTTATAGATTAATATATGCCATTAGCAGTATTTAATAATATGAAGTTTCTGTAATACGGGTCCACCATTATCTTTAAATTTTATAGGAGCATTAGCTACATTATCAGTATTATTATCAGTATTATCAGCATCATATCAAATGAAAATAACAAATAGAACACCATATAAAATTATCATCAGATTGTACTTATAGAGAGTTTCTCATGTTTATTTTACCAACAATATTTATATTCATATATATATATATATAGGTAAGATAAAGATTATGAGTTGTAGACTAATTGGCAAGTCACCTAGATTTGAGCTAGGTTTATATATGTTCGAATCATAAAGGTAAAGGCTTAATGTCACTAAAAGAAATGTCAGTTCGAATCTGATGCGATGCGAAGGGTAACTCGGTATTGGTAAACTAACCCACTTGCTACGCAGTTGCTTAAATAGCTATCAGCGTTCGATTGGCTGGTTAACTAACAACGAAGGAAACGCCACGTCACCTTCACTTTGAACCAGCCTCTGTCTCAGATTTGAAACCCCGATAGTTTAGATTTGTCCAGCAGGTAGTGAATAGAAAAGATGCAGGACGGGAGCAGTGTATTCAACGTACAAGCTAATAGTAGCATCTGATGGTTCCTTATACTTTTGACAGCCTTGATTCACTAGAAATCCTGTATAACCTTGAATTAGTCGACAATGCCAATTCGTAATTCGGACCCTGGAGAAGTGGATCAGTTACTACTCCGTTTCAACAGATTCCAAAAATGACTTCTGGGCAGATCTCAAGCCAATTTGGAAATTACTTCCAAGCAAAAAAATCTTCCAGAGATTTCAAGCGTTTCCAGCTATCATTTTGCATAGAAAAAAATTGATGATGTTATAGCTTTGGTGATATCCATGAGTGCATTAATAGAACAAGGTGCTGGTACTGGCTGAACGGTTTATCCACCTTGTTCTATTAAAATAGATGCAATAATACAAACTAAAGTAGGTGGTAGACATCAAAAACTTATGTGATTCAATCTAGGGAAAGCCATGTCAGCTGCATCCTGATGTGTCCACATTATTGATCCCAATATCCACCCATCCGACGTCACCACAAAGTTCAATAGTCTTCTCCCAAAGTTCATTAAGTATTATATTCCTTTCTTTAATACATACCTTTCTTTATGAGATTGAATTCTGTTAAATCTTTCTTTATGAGATTGAATTCTGTCAAATATGTTTTGTGGTGTTAAACCGGAATAGATTTCTTAGTTCAAGAGGACTACCACTAAAAATACTAAATCACCCACAAAAGTCAATCCTGGTAACCCACAATCACCGACGGTACACTAGTAAAATATGAGACACTATGTGGAAATATGAGACACTGTAGCGAAATGAGTGGTGTGTGATGTAAATAATGATAAAGAGAGTGAAAAAAAAGGAGGATAAAACGAGGGGGGAAACCTGCTTTTATATATTCCGTTGGTTGCAATTCGGTGCGGGGGTTTCCCAAGGTGCATATCGGGTGGCGACATGCGCGTGCATTGGCTGCAATTCCCAAAGAATATGAAAGACCGCGATCCCCTAAAGTATTCCTAATGTTTCTAATGTTTCTAATATTTTCCTTCTTCCTTTTTCTTTTCCCGAGTGTGAACTGTCCCGTGCACTGCTCCCATGCACCTGCACACAGCCTGCCCCATCTCTATACATCCATTCAATCTCAATGAACCTGGATACAATCAAGGACTTGGGCTCTGATACTCTCAAATGGGTCAGTAATTGGTATGTTGCTTTCTCTCTTTACTAGGGAATAGCCATTTCTATTCTCATTTCAATTCTCAAACTGAGCTGATACCCATTACTTTACATTTTACAAAAGGCGCGGCGAAGGACAGGTTCAGAAAATGGTGATTCTCGTGACCTAGCTTTACAATTTACGGTGATATATATCTTGAGATGGTGAAAAAGATCTTGAGTCTCTATTTCCTTGGAAACGGCAATGTGCAGACCATGGGTACTCCGAGAAATTACCCGAAGAGGCTGCCAGAGAAGTCTATAAGAACTAACAGGCTCGCCTAACTAAATGAATCGCCCAGGGATCCCTCTATGGTGTATTACGGTATTCGAATATCCAAATTGATATGAATTAGTTATATACAGTCCCAAGTCCTGTTAAGTTCAAGCACACACTGCAAATAAATGTATGTGATATTTGATTTACATTGAATGGGTTGTGTCGGAGAATTGGTGGAGACCCCTCGGAACGGCCGGAACTCGCACGGGCTCGTTCCATTCAAGGCGCCACCACCATATATTTTACGTTCAAAACATACCGTTAAGACGGCCGGAATTCCAGCATTCCAACCGTCCTATTCACTCGTTTATACGACGTAAAAAGGGCCGTTTGCGTTGGGCCTTTTTCTGCTGAGGTAGCCTGGTGCACGGGTTTTATTTGCACCCATCCAGTCCAATTCCGAGGTACGACCACACCAACTTACCAGAAAACTCAAAACCACACCCCAACTTACCAAAAAACTCAAAATCAAAAACAAAAAAACAACCAACCTGTTCACTTTCCATGGGCTTACATTATCAGTGATCACGTGCCTATCTTCCGGTCTACATGCGCACAGTCCAATTTACGTTTTTGACTATACTTGACGGTTCCCTCATTTCTGTCTTTGTCTTTGTCTTTGTCTTTCTGTCCTTCTAAATTTTTGTCTGTTTCTGTTTCTGTTTCTGTTTCTGTTTTTCGGGTTGTTGCTGCAAAATACAAATATTCGCGAATTGACCCGAACTGAGAACCACTTACAATTTTATGGAAACCCCCAAGAAATGGAGCTAAAAAATCGGATTTTGTATTTCATATCTTGAAAATGACCATGGATTGAAAACAGGCCCTGGAGTATTAAATGGAGTAAATACCAAGAAATTTTAAGAATTTCATGGAAACTGAAGGCTACACCTGGTATTTCTGGGCGGCGCACGACCAAGTCAATAAAGAACCAAAGAATCAAAGACTAAAGACCAAAGACCAAAGACCAAAGACCAAAGACC
>NKZY01000638.1:0-39408 GCA_002374555.1 Metschnikowia mauinuiana | reverse complement strand
CTATCGAAGAAGTGATCGAAAGCCCTACTCCTGCTATTCTTGGACAAGTGGTTCCAACAGGTCACTTTGTTGCATTTGAGACAGAGCTCGAGGAATTTGAAAGCCAATCTTCTTCTACTCTTGCTATCCTAGAAGAAGAGATTCCTAAAAATTATTCTGTTGACTTCGAGCAGCCAGAAGAACTTGAGGATGATAACTTTTCTGCTTTGAGTGTCCCTAGAAAAGTCTCAGGCTCTTCCTCAGCAAAAGTTCCCAATGTCATCTTAAATCACAGCAATTGCTCTAACATCTCGAAAGAAGAATTTTCTGCAATTTCACTGGTTTATCCTCACGTTATAATAAATTGTGAGTTAGAAAAAAGTACCCTTATACCCAAGGAGATCTATGGCCCGGACCCGGAATCTGGCGTGGACAAAGAATTCACTGCCATGAATTTCAGAAAAGACAAAATGGAATTCTTGGAGGTTGTGCTGGTGGCAGAGAAAAACTCCACCACTTGGCAACAGCCCATACTTTCTTGTGTAAGGCCCCGAAGCGGTGGAAAGGGACTGTTTGAGACCCAAGTGACTCTTGAATCTCTCTTGGAATTGAGTGGAAAAATTTCCAAAGGCTTTAAGTTTTTTACCAGTTCTATGTCTGCCTCTGGTTCTTCTAAAATGTTGGGGGAATGGTCTAATACTGTTGCATGCGAATATGAGAATGCAGCAGTTAGACCCGTGGCTGAGATCTCTACTATGATCATCAAGGAACGTGTCCGGGAATGGAAGGTGAATTTGAGCTCGAAAGTCTTCTTGAAAATTGGAGAATGGCTGGAGATGGACCTGATCAAGATCTATCCTGACTCTATCTTGCTTTCTTGTATCTCAGAGAAACAAGTACCGGACATTTGCAGTTGGTCGGACGTCGAAATCCAGGAGGAGGTGGAGAAGAACTTGTTTGACGACATCAAGTCAGAAAACGAGGAGGAAGCGTGAGGAGCAAAAGTTGCTTCATATTAAGAGAGCCTCATAATGAGAGCTTCAAATAGAAGACTCATTATAACTTGCTGTAATTTGCTATAGAGTCTAGCTACATAAATTGTAAGGTAGAAGTAGAGTTGCTTTGAAGAGAAAAGAAGTAAGAAGAAGGAAGAAGGAGGAAAGAAGAGAGAGAGCAATTAAGAAAAAGAAAAAGAAGGAGAAGAAGAGTAATAAGGGATAGCATCGAGGGGTGAGATCTTTGTTTTATATTTGAGAGGTTCCTTTTTGCAACCATTTTCATTTCTGCGGAAATCACACTTACCCCTCTTCAACAATATACATTACCATAAATATAAAAAGGGCAGCCCTCGTTCATAAAAATGCCCCTCGTTCTTGCCATACACTATACAAATTAAGTGAAGAATTTATAGTAACAACCGAAACGAGCCATTGCAATTGACACTCTGTTAAGATTGAGAAGTTCATAGCCACTCTTTTGGACACTGCCAAATATTCGATTTAATCTCAGACAAATAATTATTTCGGGCCTTTCTCGTCTGTGAATTCATATTTTGTTGCGCCTAACCTTAATCTATCAATCTTCAGAAGGTGGTGGTGTTGCGCGTTAGCGTAAGCTTTCGCGTTAGATGGAACACTTATCTCGTTGTTCTATAATAACTCTCACAAGTGTGGAACTTCAGTAATCATATTAGTCTTTTGTATTCGGTTGTTTGCTAACTAAGTACTAGAGATGGTTGCTACTTCAGTTGTCAACCCTTGTTCTCTCTATATAAGGGGCGACTGGCTCGCCTCTTATATATTCCCTCAGGGAGAGACCACGTACCTCTTAGTTAGGCGGGGACCAGCTCTAGTCTAACTCTCATTGGAATAGAGCTCTATAATTGGCTAGATGAGCACAGACCAACATTAACTTTCCAGTACAATGTCTAAGTTGTTTAATCTGAAACATACTGCATACGCATTCCATGCTTATGCAGTACGTGAATGCCTTGCGAGGCGTTCACGCTTAACAGGTGGAACGTTTGCGAAGGTCGCCAAGTGCACACCCGAAAACCCATACACCGCGAAACACCCCAACAAGCAGATTTCGATCTCAACCTCTCCGCATACGCATACTAGGAATACCATAATCATCAACATGGACTTCGAACTAGAACCATCTTTGAACTCAGTTATTCAACAAGACACATTGAAGTGGATTTTCGTGGGCGGAAAAGGAGGAGTGGGCAAAACCACCACTTCGTCCTCCATTGCCGTCCAGTTGGCCATGGCCTACCCAAGGGAAGAATTTTTGTTGATTTCTACCGACCCTGCCCACAATTTGTCAGACGCCTTCTGTCAAAAATTCGGAAAGGATGCCCGTAAAGTGGAGGGCTTAAGCAATCTCTCGTGTATGGAAATCGATCCCAGCGCAGCAATGACAGATTTGCAAAACCAGGCGCAGCAGTACAACAACGATCCCAATGACCCGTTGAAAAGCATGATGAGCGATATGACTGGCTCCATTCCCGGAATTGATGAGGCCTTGTCGTTCATGGAGGTTTTGAAGCACATCAAATCCCAGAAAAAGAGCGCCGACGATAAGGACACCACCATCGCTTACAAGACCATCATCTTCGACACGGCGCCTACAGGACATACACTTAGATTCTTGCAGTTGCCTCTGACTTTGGAGAAGTTGTTATCCAAATTCCAGGCTTTGAGTGGAAAGTTGGGTCCCATGATGAGCATGCTTGGAGGAGGTGGTGGCGCCAACCAACAGGATATCTTCGCCAAGTTGAGCGAAATCCAGGAGAGCGTTACCGAAGTCAACGAGCAATTTACTAACCCCGACTTGACGACATTTGTTTGCGTGTGTATATCCGAGTTTTTGTCGTTGTATGAGACTGAGAGAATGATCCAAGAGTTGATGAGCTACAACATGGATGTCAATTCGATTGTGGTCAATCAATTGTTGTTCAGTGACGATGATGATTGCAAGAGGTGCCAGGCCAGATGGAAGATGCAGAAGAAGTATTTGGGACAAATGAATGAGTTGTACGAGGACTACCACTTGGTAAAGATGCCATTGTTGGGCTCGGAGATCCGCGGCATCAACAACTTGAAGAAGTTCTCGAAGTTCTTGTTAAAGCCCTACGACCCAAAAACCGATGGAGGTTTGGTGTTTGAGTTGGAGGATGCAAAGTAGGGAACACGGTCACGTGACAGGGAGTGCATAACCAAAACTCCTGCACAACTCATACTCACCACGAAAGCCACAAGCCATAAGCCATAAGCTATTTCCACTCAGCACCATGGCCAGAGGTAACCAGAGAGAATTGGCGAGAGCCAAGAACTTGAAAAAGCAGCAAGACCTGAAACTGAAGAAAGAAGGTGATCCCAAAAAAAGAATGGAGTCGGATGCGGAGAAGATGAGACAAAAGCAGGCGCTAGGTATGTTGATGTGCAAGTTCATAAAGTAGAGCCATGATCAGAGCCATGATCAGAGCCATAATTAGGGTCGTAATTAGGGTCGTAATTAGGGCCATAATAGCCCGGACTACGAAAAATGCAATATCTCAGATTACAGGATTACTAACGAATAGCGGATGCTCGGAAAGCAGAGGGCCAGAAGTAGATGTCTGGGAAACATCAGCATATTTTCTCTCCGGATTGTTTATGTAATCAATGCATATGAATTGAATGGGGATATCCCTGTAGACTGTGACCCAAACTGGTGCTGCCGACGTACCAAGTGGTGTAATGAAAGGTTTAGGTGTACTACAATAAGCTGGTGTACAGGTGTAGTGCACTGTATATGGTGTGTGTAACACACTGAAGCACCTTCCCAACAGTAACACCAGCAAAATGTTAATCACCGAAGATTACCACGATGTCAAGACTTCGTATGGTACCACCATGCGCCTCTTTACGTTCCATCCCGTGATGCCCGGCTACCCCAAGGCCAAGTTCCCCGGGGTGATTGTGTATTCTGAGATCTACCAAGTCACCGGCCCCGTATCCCGGTTCGCCAAAGACATAGCTGCCCAAGGATACGTGGTAGTGGCACCCTCAATCTACCACAATTTCGAGTCCTACAATGCCTTGGCCTACGATACTGAAGGTACCGATAAAGGTAATCGATACAAGATCGAAAAAGAATTACGGTCATACGACGAAGATAACGACTTGGCAGTGGCGTACCTCCAGGGCTTAAGCACGTGTACAGGCAAAATTGGAGCAACGGGTATGTGTTTAGGAGGTCATTTGGCGTTCCGTGCAGCACTCAACCCAGCAGTTTCAGCAGCGTTTTGCTTTTTTGCAACTGATATCCATAATCATGCATTGGGGCGCGGGCAGAATGATGATTCATTAGCTCGCAGTGCAGAGGTAAAGGGCGAAATCATCATGGTTTTCGGTGACAAGGATCCGCACGTGCCTTTGGAAGGACGAGACTTGATTCGCAGCACCTTACGTAAAAATAAGGTGCAGCTAACGTTTATGGAGGTCAATGGAGCCCAGCACGCGTTTATCCGGGATGAAAGCCTGAAGGGACGGTACGATGCGGCAGTGACCAAGATGTGTTTTGAATGGTTGGTAGATTTGTTTCACCGGCGCTTGACCTTGGATTTGGGCGAGCCTGAAGGCGATATCAAGGAACCCGAGAATGTGTGTTAGACGATACCAAAGATTGTGTACTGATAATCTGGGTGTCTTTAAGGCACATTGTACTATAGTCTAGCAAAGTCTAGTACTTATTTTAGCACATATGTACAGTCTCGTGTGTAATTAATTTTTATAATTGGTCTAGTATTATTCAGTCCAGTCTATAATTGATGGTTTAGTATAAGATAGTCTGATAGGCAAATATAGTGGGTAAATTAGTATGTATTGTTTGAGATGTCTATGATATATAAAGTTCAATATAGTATAGTATATGCAGTACTATGGTCTAGTACGTATAGTCTAGTAGTGCATGGAAAGCTTAGTATTCACTGATAAGTCAAGAATTCGAGTCTAATGTTGTAGACAAGGTGAAATTATATTTTGAAAATCTAGTTTATCTGGTAATTTGGGATATCTAGTCTAGTAGTGAAGTAGTGTAGTTTTACTACAGTTGGAAAATTCTGGTAAGTTTAATAATGTGTAGCAGTCTGATTTTATAGCAGTCCAATAATTAAAGCAGCAAAGTGAGTACACCACTGGGCTGTACATAATCTAGGATTGTATGAAAGTCTATAGGGCATGATTGTTCCAGCCGTGAGGAGTACTGATATTGTGTGCACGTGAATTATTCTGATACAGTCAACTATCTGCGTGGCTGGTCTCATAAATAACCTTTCTTCCTGTGAATTGTCATATTCCTGTAGACAGCTAAGTATTTAGAGGAGGTCTAGACCATAGTATCGTCTCGTTCATGGTTGGTAAAAATTTTTCCGAATAAAGAATTGGCTGAATGTTGATTTGCTGGTTGCTAGTGCCTAGTAAGCCTTAAAGAAGAATTTTCGATAAGGGGTATAGATACTTCTTAAAAATCATACAGGCTTTATCAATCAGGCCATTAGACCAATTAGCATGATAGAAAATTCATGGAGTGATGATACAGGATTTTTTCTCTGATTTCACGGCTTGAGGGTAGCTTAAACTTTCCTAATTGAAAAAATCACCATAACATAAGTTTTAGTGTTGACAGTATACGAATACATGAGGGCGTATCTGCTAATTACAAGGTAGTCTGCATCAGAACAGTCAAAATGTTGTTCAACTGTTACATCTATAGTAGTATTGGTAGTTCTTATTAGTAGCCAGAATCATGCCTATAGTTGTACTAGTCCATTGTACTGTGCACAATTCATCAATAGTCTCGATAAACTAAATTATTTTTGTAGATGATTCTGAGTAGTGAAAGAAAATGTTTGGAACACCCTCCATTGGGTGCGCGCACGACCGAAAATTTCTCACGCACATACAGCATCCCTAGCCAGGAAACGCTCCCCATAAACTTACACAACAATGAGACCAATCAAGTTGATGGGACACGAGCGTTCGTTGACGCAAGTCAAGTTCAACCGCGAGGGTGACATTCTTTTCTCCGTGGCCAAGGATGCATCCGCCTCTATTTGGTACTCGTCCAATGGTGAGCGCCTAGGCACCTTGGAGGGCCACAAGGGTACCATTTGGTCTATTGATGTGGACAGCAAAACAGAGCTTTGCGCCACCGGAAGTGCCGACACTTCTATCCGGTTATGGAAGGTTCAAACGGGAGAATGTGTGTTTAAATGGGACGCTGAGTCGCCAGTTAAGCGCGTAGCCTTTTCCCCCGACAACCTGAAGTTGTTGGCCGTCAACGACAATGTCATGGGCTCCACGGGTGCAGTTTCCCTCTATGATATCAACTACGACAACATATACGACCAGAAGGTGGAACCTAGCCTCGTGATCAAAACCAGGCCAGGAGCATCGCATGTGACCGTGGCCGGATGGTCCGCCGAGGGCGAATACATCATCACGGGCCACAAGGACGGTACCGTGTCGAAGTACTTGGGCCTGACTGGCGAGTTCATCCAGTCTGTGCAGGTGCACGGCATCCACAACGAGGAAACCAACGTGCAGATCACGGATATCCAGTTTGCTCACCAAGACAAGCTGTATTTCATCACGGCGTCCAAAGACAAGAACGCTGCTTTGGTGGATGTCAAGACCTTCGAGATCTTGAAGGTTTACAAGGCAGATGCACCCATGAACACCGCTGCCATCACGCCCAAGAAGAACTTTGTGATTTTGGGAGGAGGTCAAGAAGCCAGAAACGTCACCACTACTTCCGAAGCTCAAGGAAAATTCGAGGCTCGTTTCTACCACAAAATCTTTATGGACGAGATTGGCCGTGTCAAGGGTCATTTCGGACCTTTGAATACGGTGGCCGTGCACCCGGACGACTTGGGTTACGTTTCGGGCGGAGAAGACGGATTTATCCGTGTTCACTACTACGATAAGTCGTACTACGACTTTGAGTTTGATGCTGAAAGAACCGAGCGTGTCATGTCCCAGTCTCAGCAAGCTGCGGTGTAATAGAGAGACGGTAGTGAGGTAGATAGTTAATCCGATAGATACTGAAGTACGAGTAAGTATGTGAAGTGTTCGAAATCTTTTTATGTATATTACCTTCTCGAATTTCTACATTCTTATTGCTACATTTTTCATTAAAGTCTTGTTTACCATACTATTCCATCCGTAACGCCTCTCACAAGGCTTTTGATGCTAATTGTTCAAAATGTCAACTATGTACGGCTTCAATAAGCGAAGAATTGAAACACATTTTAGGTCCAGAAGTAGATACCAAGACTAGTCTAGGTTTTAATACCAGTTCGAATTTGTATAATTTAATGTGCAGATTCTATACTAGTCTAAATGTGAGTGCCCATTGCTGTGGATGGTCGTCAATTGTTGAGCGACCTCTGTGGACTGGAAAGTAGCCACGCGAGCTACGTGCGCTATACGCAGCCCACGTGGTTCGAGAAGTACCAGGTGGAGTTTCCGTCTACCATGACCACTACCAGCTCAAGATTAACGATTTTGACGACTCTCGCATGCAGCCGTTGTACTTGGCCTACCGCCCGCCCATGATGGTGCTCACCAATGCGTTGAATCCCACGCAAAAGGCCCTGGAAATCTTCACCTCCTTGTGGAGAAGTGTCAGGCGCTCCTTGGAAACCCAGTACAGGACCAATGCCGTCAAGGTCACTTTCAACCCCATGTTCGGACGGCTCTGGTGGTGGGCCGTCGGCGCCCTCGGTATGGCCTCGGCCGCTTTTGTCATTCGCTGATCCGTCAGTGTTCCTCATGGATTGGTTTGATTTGATATCCTGATTAATATGTGACTGATACGTGATTGACATGTGACTGATATGTGACTGATATGTGGCTGGTATATGATTGGTCTGTGATTGGTATGTGATTCATATCTTGATTCATATCTTGATTGATATCTTGGTTGATATGTTCTTGATGTTTATTTGATGTTTCTCTTCTTTGGGAATAATGATCATCACATGATTTGTGTTGAGTGAATATTGGTTTATATTGATTGTCATACTTCGATATCGGTTCATGTTGATTGTTAGACCCACGGTGGCTACACTACCATTGGGATTTGTGCCTGCAGCCAATTAGCTCCTACAAAGGGAGAGGTGTAGGAAAGATCGATATCTCCGGGCAAATACGTGGCGGCAACGAAGATGTCCAAATAAGGTAACTTCTTCTTTAACACAACGCTGTGGCCAAACCCTCCAAGTCAGTACCTAGCACCGTCACGCGTACCATTGATATGTAGAATGATTGGTGAGGTTGAGCACCGCTTATCGCGGGGAGGCATCCTGTATACCGGCCTATTTCAGATATGTCCTGTATCTAATCAAGACACCAAAAGATATAAGATTACTACTATCATACAATACCTTTAGACAAAATTGATAGCCACACTACCTATTCACACAGCATGTTAATACACAATATAATATACAGTACTAGTATTGTACTAGTGTTGTAATAATGTAGGATACTGACATGCGATACAATATACAGTACTAATACATGGTACTGAAATACGATAAAATATAGGATACTACAGTACATAGCACTTTTTGATTCCGGTGGCCAAAAGTAGTCATTTATTCCTGCATGCACTACACTCTACCCTCAGCTACTATACTCTATTAAATCCGAGTACCTGAGGTGCACTGATGGGGGCTTTCAATAGGACACCGTCTCTTATTTTATTCCCGAACTTTCATCTGTTTTTTTTTTTTTTCGGTTTTATTGTTTTGTTTATCAGCTGTATGTAAAAGAATATTTACAAAATACTATCATCAGCCGATATTATTTTCACAGCACAACTTCTTCCAAAATATTGTACGCGATCAGAAATCTTACTATGTCCGACCAGAAATCGCACTATGCAACCAGAAATCGTACTGTGTGCGACCAGAAATGTGCATACCAGTTTCGCAGCCAGTCCAAAGGCCACTATATAAACCGGGCATCCCCATACATTTTGCAGTCTACAACCACTTTTCTAGCCATAAAAACACAACACAACACAACACAACACAACACAACACAACACAACACAACACAACACAACACAACACAACACAAAAACATGAACCTATCCTCTGAACTGCTCAACAAAATAGATCCCATACTCATACTGACTGGAACCAGACTAAAGACTACAATATCTCTGGTAGATTTTCACGGACCAGGGCCCCCTCTGGAAACAAACCAAAGAGAAGAAATGTCAAGAGATTTTATAAAGGAAACTATGGTACAGGGCAGCAGACACGGGGAAGGAATTGGATAAATGGCAAATTTATGGAGGGTGAATAAAGGGGCAAATGAAGAGATACGTGAAGGGACAAATGAAGGAAAAAAACATTTCATGGATGTTGAGCTTTCCCCAATTTCCCTCCCCAACATTGTTCAGAGGCCAATTTAAAAATCCTCCTAGTATCATCTTGCGTCCGCGGTACTGAATATGGGACGTGAATCCTCGGAAACAACCACATTAGAATTATTAAAATAATTGAGACTCAGTAATAAACAAAGATAGTATTATGAGCTCCACACTACACCAGACAAAAGGCTATACTACACTATACTCTAATAAACTATACTGGACTATCTATACATACTGTTTATACTACACTAGACTAGACCGGAATAAAAGAAAAGATTTCTAGCTACTGGACTAGACTAAATAATACTGGACCCTTTATACCTTTATTACTTTAAGTTCATTAAATTAAGACTCAAGGAAAACTGTCTTAATGGATTCCTGGTGAACAACCTGGACTGTTTTTCGTGCCACTATAGTCTATAATTTTCTAGTACTCCACCAGTCTGCTACAATAATACTACTCATTAATCCAGTTCTTGATGTAGTTTTAGGAAACGCGAGTCTAGTTAGTTGTAGTGAAATTCCCCTTAATTCACAAATTGTAGTGTGGTAGATATCATCACCTTATTACCTCTAGTAGCTTTTAAAAGTTTCACGCCTTTTACATTTCTACAAATGAGTATTGCCTACGTCATTTGATCTTCCGAATAAAAAATTTTCAGAAAAGCATAAGAGGAAACACAGACTTTATTTTTGCGGTATACGACTAGTATATTGTCTGCTTTAATGTATTGGATAATATGTTTCGGAAATTTCACACTCATAGCTCTCCATGTATCTGTGCTTTCTAACTTTTGGCCATAGATCAGCAAACTTCAATAATTGAAGTCAGATGAAAAAAAAAGACCATACATAGTCAATTGTTCTTAACAATGACATAAATTCTAGTTCTGTACTTGAAAGAATTAGCCGATAAATTGAAACTGGCTCTCAATCTGTTGTAGTGTGTTATACCACTAAAATATAGTATAATCGAAGATCATGTGATCTCCACTGTTCGACTGCAAAATCACACTAGAGGGTTTAAAAAGTAGCCTGAAGAGGCATTTCAGATTTGAAACAAATAAAACAAAAAATGAAAAAAAATGTAAACAATCATCATCAGAAGAATTCAAACAGATCTTGTGTGTTTACAGTTTTGAGGTAGCACTGGATTTCATATGCAGTACCTTCTCATAACCTCTTCTTCTACGCTTGCGGATCTATTAATATAAATACGGAATGTGTAAAAAAAATCTGAACGCTTGAATACTATTTTGAAAATGTATACTGGACGAAATTTAGAAGTTGTGTGTTCCAGAGGTATCTTGGGTGGTGTAATTGAAAGTGATCAATTGTTCTCTTTCTAAAGACTGAAACACAAATGAAACAGGCCTGAAACAGAATAATGCCAGCGAATTTTGTTTTTCAGGATTTCTTCATAGTAGAATTAAATAATTCCCGTCATTATAGTAAGGGTCACGTAGCTCCATGTTCAATCCTGTCCATTCCCTTATTGAATATGATACCTTTGTACATACCCATAAAAATGGCAGACCTAAATATATATTTTGACTACCAGAATACAGTGTCCATACACAATTATTAAAAATTATGGTTTGCTCTTCAAATTAACCTGCTGATTAATATCTGGTCGAATGTGCTATATCGTGGATATGTAGCCCTGCTTAATCCTAGTTTAAAATCCCAGGTCCCATGAAAGACACTTGAAATAATGGAATGATAAAAGAGATGAAGCGTATGTAGCAGAAGTGAAACACATGAGGATGTAGCTAATATATTACTCTGGCTTGACACCTAATCTCATGCACAATAGATGTTGTGAACTAGAGTGACACATTGACACATAATTGCAAACTGTTTCTGAGCCTAGAAGGTCGTTGTGACTGTAAATTTCTACTGAAATATTCTTTGTGAACCTTTATCAACAAATTTCAGGCTTGCGTTGTAACTATTTTAATCCTAAAAAGTACTATTATTTACCAACTGGTCTATTATTGCCATCTATCAATCCGTCACGATAAGTCAATAAAATGTACCGCTCATACAAACTAGTCTAAATTAATGCTAGCCAGTGTTTAATAAGGTGTAGTACAGTGCTAACTAGCCTAATACTATGTAATACAACACGAATAGTTTGAAATATAATCACTAGTCTATAATACAATTAGCTGATTCCGGATTACCGCGTTTTATCTTGCTAACAGTCGAAGTAAGGACTGTAAGATAACTGGCGTTACAGCTACTCTTGTTTTTTTAAAAAAACTTAGTAAATATGTAGTCTAACTAAAAGTCATTTGTTCTTGGAATGTACAATCAGGTTTGGTGATGTTTCTGAATTGCTTTATCCAACCTGTCTTGGATCAACTTGCTCATTTGAGCACTGTAGTCCTTTCTTGGCCTTTTTTGAGACTCAGACACTTCAATTTTGGCTTTCGACACACGGGACTTGTCCAGATGTCTTTGTTTAGCTCCGCTTCTCCTGTCCGATCTCAAAATTACCAGCTTTTCTTTCTGGGCGTCCTGTGCCATTTTGAGCTTAAGCCCTTTGGCAAGCTGTTTAATCAATTGGATTTCTGTATTGTCCAAGAAATTGTTTATTGCTTGCTGCGTGTTTTTTGCTGCGTTGTCCCCCAATTCTAAGCACTTGGCGTCAAAGATGGACCTTGGAATAGATTCCTGGTCAGCCAAATTGCTTTGGCTGGCTGTGCCACTGCTTGGGATCCTGGTGGCTCTAGGAAAATCACTAAAAAGCTCACCAGGATAGGTCTCCTTTTGGAGTTTTAGGCTTGGCACAGCCATCTTTGGAGCAGAGGCCCAATCGACGTTGGAAGGAATTGCACTTCCGTCGCTTGAGTCCTGGTGCTGATCATTGCTAATAGTGTCATCAGACTCGAAAGACTCTTCAGGAATAGGAGGAAGGAAGGTAAAGTGATGGCAAGGCGGAGTCTGGGGGCGATGGTTGCCTTGCTCGAGTTCCCAATGAACAGGCTGCGGTGTGTCATCGTCAAAAGAAATTTCGCTTGCAGGAGGGGAAGCCTGATAAATCAGCAGAGCATCGGACTCAGCCGAAGTTTGTCTGTCTCGGGGACTCAGTTGTGAGAAAGGGTTCTCGGGGTCGCAGTGTTGTTGCAGACCCATTGGGTGCAAAAATTGCGCGCATTCGAAGGCATCTGCATCGCAGTCTTCTACTGCCGTATCTGAAGTTCCAGCCATACTTGGCTCGTCGCCAAAGTTGAGATCCAGCATGTCCCAGCTGCGGTCTTCGATGGCTTGTTCCCATTGTATTTCTGGAATGCTGCTTCTCCGGCTGAACAAAAGTGCGTAGCTGCTGGACCGTTTCCCCGACGTTTCGCTTACCAGTAACAAGTCTGTCGAAGGTTTCCGTGGTGAGCTTTGCATGAGAGTTCCAAGGGCTTGCGCAGCATTTATCTCGCTGACGAAAATGCCATTGTCTGGATCGGGGTATAAGTCAGCTGCATCGTTGAATTCTTCGTCGTCCGAGTTGTTTCCATCGACCACTGGATGTCTGAGCGTGCTGTAGTAGTCCTTACGCCGAATTTCGTAGTCGGAAGGGCCGCACTCTGGAGTCGTATTGAGCAGCAGAGCCACGCCCTCGCACTCCTCGAGTTTGATCCAAGGATCGGGCAGAGGGGCAAGACCCTCGTACTCCTCGAGTTTAACCTGAGGATCGGGCGAAGTAGTGGGCGTAGAATCCGATGAGGGTAAGGCCAAGTTGGAGCTAGGTTCACTCTTGAATACACCGGATGCCAGCATCTTCTCGAATTCCTTAATCCTCTTGTGAAAAGAACCAAATTTCACAAGAGGGGCCCAATGTTTGGAAGGAGGAGTAGAGGGGTCGAAAGGCAGTGTAGCAAAGGAAATGGCACCGTAGTGGCCACTTTCTGCGCTGAAATCAGCCGAGATCCCCAAAGAAGAATCCATATTCGAGAGCAAATCATTTTCGGCTGGTTTTAACTCTTGGGCCATTTCTTCCTCAGCCAAAGTAACTTTCCTTATCGATTGAAGACTCGAGTCGTTGGTGCGGCTCCAGGAATGGGCCAAAGTGCTCATCGCAAAAGAGCTATCAGAAACTTTGGTGGCGTCTGCGCAAAATAAAGGTGCAGTTGAGCTAAATTTGTCGGTGTCGAATTCGACCGGGGAGGAAGCCCCAGTAGATGGAGATGACTGCACCACCGCCCAGTCTAATTTGCAGATCCCCAAGTGGTCGATGGGATTCGGAACTGGGTCGCAGGGTAGCCATGTCCCAGGCATTGGGGAATTAAAGCCAGGCAGATCCAGGCCTGGGCAGGAGTCAATGTCCATTGCCGCGTCGAAGTCAAAGATCTGCTCAGCAAAGGTGGGGTTGGGAAGTTGCATTTCAGAGGAAAGGAGATGGAGGGAATTCTGGGAGAGGGGTTTCTGAAAGTCTGCGTTTGAGTCTAATAGTCTGATGCTAAAATTCTGAGAGTCTGAGTCAAAGAGTCTGAGCTGTACTTTGGGCAAGTCTATAATTTTGGGAATAAAGAGTTGTGTAAAGTAAGGTTTAATTCTAGATGTGAGAACAAAACCGATTATGTGGAAATAGTACAGACTGCCCAAGATTTTTTCATTACGCTTAGAGCACAAACATAATATTCATGCTAAAAGAAATAAAAACCTCACGTATTCGATCCGAAAAGTTGGCTCATCTTCCAACTTTCATTGATATGCCATATTTGCATCCACAAGCAACACTCCACAACCGAACAGTGGCTTTAGATAGAGCATGACTCAGCCAGTGCTTTGATAGTTTTGGCAGAATTACGAAAAGCTGAATCGTGTTTCAAGGCACCGGTTATTTCAATTGACCTGCAATGTCGATGGAGTCGCAGTGAAGTAGATTTGTGTCACATTGATTCACCTTTATGTAACCTGCGCATTTGCATCTAGAGAGGCGATAACAGTGCACATGTTTTGCAAGAAGATTAAAGCTGGAGGTATTCAAGAAGTGGAAGCAAGGCTTTTCGGTCCCAGGCTAAATATATATTTAAGCTTAGCTGATAAACTTCAAGAAAATTGATGGTTCATCACATGATGATATCATGTTAAATTCGTATTGAGACATAGCTTAAATACTACTATTTTGTATTCATCAAAATTATAAAGATTCAAGTATACATTTATACATTTATACATTCACTGACCAGTAATAACTCTTTCGATTGATTGCTGTCCTGGTTTCGTCCAAAAAAAATACTTACTGCGCACTAAAAAACCACTTCTTTCGAGTACTACTGAATATTTGACGTCTATATTTCTTATTTACTTTAGCAAATCAAATTTTATAACAAATGGGGTTTCACAATATCCATGTCGTTTTCCATTTCCTTCCTGACTTTTCATGTTTATGAGTGACCTTTTTATGTACAGAATCTGGGGACGATGCAAGTCAATGCCTAAAAGACCCTCATTATGCATTTTTCAATCTCCCGGCAAGTGATTCTTTAGCTGTTTCTTAAAGAATCGAGCCTTGTATCAGTTGCCTTCCAGTATATACTTCTGTACTCTACTGTACTCTAATCTACCTTGCTGTACCGTATTGTACTCTACTATACGATACTACACTTTTCACTTTAATCCACTGTTGGGTTCGTCACAGAGTCTTACAGTGGCCTGTACTTAATGGGGCCCACCTTTTAATAATTAACCCTACATTGAACATAGTCAAATAGATACATCAATACAGAGAAGCTAATCAAAATCTTGAAACGCCTTAAGAATGTTAAATATGCCATCAATTTCTCTAAAAACTATGACATTTTGCTCACTCATATATTATTTTACCTATCTTCTATGGTTTTTAACATGTTAGTTCTTGTAGTCATGTTGACCTTGGAAATATCATAGGGACAATTATAGTACAGTGGTGTAGTGGTGTAGCTTAGTGCGGTGCAGGCTGATGATGAGTAGGTGAGTCATGTGGCTTTGTACTTATATGTATCACGCCAGAATAGCCGTTTCCACTTATGGTGGAACCAAGATTAGTTGAAAATGTTGAACGCCCTTGTCATGTTCCCAGGTGGATGATTTACCTAACAAATCATGTTTGCATTGCATATAATTTACGAGCTGAGTCTCTAAGTCCCATAGAACCCGATTTAGGATTCAAAAGTCAATTGAAAATAGACCTTCACAGAGTCAGATGTTTATGAGTTAGGTTTCATGATTGAGTCTTATATGCAGGTACCTACAAGTCTCTGTTTAAATTAAGGTTTTAATTTAAGATATGGTCTTCTAGACCATACTAATACTACCGCTTTTTATTTTTCTGGTGATTCTTCTAATGTTCGTGTCATTATTCATTATATGCAAGTTGGGCTAGTTGTGGGCTTGGTTAGTCTAGTGGTTTGCAGCCCGCAACGAGAGCAAGCCCTGGACACACTGATTGTCCTTTGTTCTCTGTTTATTCATCAGGTTGGCATCAAGCACACCCAATGGCTTACGGTCCTTCGGCGTAAGCTTGAACGTCATGAGCTGCGTGGATGCCGAGGCTGATTGCCGTGCAAACTCTGGCTGCTTCTTGTTTGTAAGGTTCATCACAAGCTCCGCCTGGGGGTCCTTCTTTTCGCTGGCAAGCATTTTCGACAACAATGTAACCTTGCTGGCGTCCTTGGTCATGAAAGGCTGCAAATTGGACGTGGAGTACGACCGGATTGGCGACAGTTGCGCCATAGCAGGACTTTCGGAAAAATGCTGCGAATGGGACTTGATGATCGAGGGCCGAATTGGCGTAGACTCGTATAGAGGAGTAGGAGCGGTCTCAGTGGGCATAGCAGATGTAACTGTCGAGGAGTCAGGTGTGGGAGGCAACAATGTGATCTCCTTATCGGTAGACTTGAGTCTGCGGAGCGATTGTCTCTTGTTCTGAAACCAGATCTGGATGGCCTTCTCGCTCATGTTGACCCTGCGGGCGATCTCAATGCGGCGGGCTTTTTCGGGCGTGGAGCCATTCAAGAACTCCTGGTTCAAGATGGCGAGCTCATTGGGCGAAGTTCTTCTTCTCTTGCGGCGGGCCAAAGAGGCATTGTCTATGGATGGTTCCTGCGAGGGGTATGTAGCAGGTGAGTGGCTTATGAAGGCGAAGTCTCTGGAGGGAGAAGTAACAGCCTTTCTTTTGGTTGCTGGACGGATCATCGAGTCGTTAATGGAAACGTCTGCATCTGAGTCCATGGATGTGTTAGAGATTGGCACTGTTGCGGGAACAGTAATAGGCGTGCTTAAAACATTAGCAGGAACAGTCTTGGGAGTGTTCGAGACTGTCACAGTGCTAGGAATAGCATTAAAAGAATTAGAGGCAATGGTGTCGTTGACGATCTCTTTGTGGCTTGCACGAGACACGGGACTCCTTTGGTTTGGGACTTCTAAAGACGTGTCGGTGCCAAGCGGAATTTGGTAGAATGCAGATGAAGGTGTGGCGTAGCGGGGCGTTTCTAGAGGCGTCAAGTTGCCAATTGTAGGCAAGCGTTGTTTATAGGGTGTTTGTTCCACGGAATTGAGAAGCGCAGATAAAGGCGGAAGCTGCAAATTTGGCTTGGAGACTGAGTGCCGAAGACGGTCCAAAGGAGGCAACGCTTTTTCAGGTGTAGAAGAAAGAAACATGTTCATAGTAAAGAGTGTCAGTAAACGGAAAGAATGACGAGCCTCTGTTTGAATCAAGAGGTGGATATGTGGAATAGGAAGGATATACAAGAAAAGTAAAAGAGATAAAATCCCGCCGCTTGGGAAAAACAGGGCTCTATATATGGAAGCGCGAGTGAGGGTAACACGAATGTATCATGAGCCTGGAAGTAAATAAAACAAAAAAAAGACGCACCGCTTGCATACGTTTCCCGATTCACCTTAATGACAGACACCATGCAAGTAATAAGAACGAAGAAAAATAAAAAGGAGATGTGTGTATGCACGCCCTGTTTATGTTTACATTTCGCGGTAGATTACGTGCGTTTCGTGATTGTTTTGCAACGCGAGCAACATGCGCCTGGTCTAAGAGAGACCCTTCCTACGCTACTATACCCACGAAATGAAAGGCTCCAGATCCTAAAGGGAAAGTAATGTCAATATAGTGTCGTAAATAGAAGAAAGCAATCAAAGAAAAGAATATTTACAAGTAACAATGAAAATAACACGCGAACAATACGTGCCTGAAAAGCCGGGGGAATTGCTTCCTGGAAAGGTAATTTCTCGCTCTTCTTAAAGTCCAATTCGACGAGTGCATGTTCAGGTGGCAGTAGCGTGAATCTCGAGGGTTCGCGCGGCTCGAGTCTCCAAACAGGGGTTGCGACGTAGCGTTTATTGCTGAGGCTTGTGTATGGGACTGCGACATCCGGGAATAGTCTAGGAAACTTTGCGCAAATGACGCACGGTTGGGCTCTAGTTTGGACATTTATGTAAACACTGACTGCATGTCGCGATTTTTCGCGTTTCAGTTTCTAAATGCACATGAAATCGCGCGTATGAAGGCTTATTCGTTTCGCGAATCGGGATATTGGACCTTAAACCACGAAAGCGCGCTAATTATCAAGTCACGTGCAAACTCTAATGATAGAATTAGACTATAAATATCATGTGTTGATACACGTAATATTTAAACCCCCTGCAGATAATTTAAAATGTTTGTGTTTAACGTTAATTAAACTTCGAAATGAGCCATCACATGAATTATCAAGTGATCTAAAACGTCAAATCGAAGAAATCTTAGGTTGCAATATTATTCTAATGCAGATATTCATCTCAGTAAACGAGTCACGTGATGATGCTAATTTAAAATCGGTATGGTTGCAAGGTTCAGAGATGGAGTTGTTGAGTGATTATCATGTATAGCCACGTCACACTCTGTCATATAGGGGCACTGATATGAGGCTGAATTGCACGCAACTTGCAGTTTAGCATGTCCACTAAATTCGCCAAAAAGATCTTTTCAAACGTTATACATCTAGATCACAACTGTGCTTTAGTAGTTTTCAAGATTCAGACTTGTAGATACTTGTGCGCTATCAGCAGGAATAATGTCATTAGAGGCTATTCAAACACTCTTATTGCCCCCATAAATTTCCATTTCGACCCTTATTCTTTAAGACTTAATTTCATGAATTACTGCCGAAATTATTGACTTCATCCAATTTACCCTACTTTTAGCTATCATTCTAGGCTAGTTACGAGGTCTACATTATGCGACAAGCCAGATAACCATACTGCAAAAGACGGGAAGTCCGTGCGTGTATAGAGCATATTCTATACATCTCTAGTCGTTCTATAGTTGACCCTCCAGTAAATTATTAATGGTGGGCAGCTCCATACCAAAGTGTTTAGTACATATATCTATAGTAAATTCAACATGGTGGAATCTTGTGCTGCGCCAAGTCTCATATGAGTGTCCGTCCCAAAACTAGCTTCTTGAGAGTCAGCCGGAAAGCTCCTTCACCAATTTATTGACTGTTAGGCCTCTCCTAGACTTAAAAAATTGTATTGTTTAGAGCGGTTTGAAATCGGGCTTCCTCTAAAGTAAATGTGTCCATAGTTGATCCTTCAATGAATGTTTCAATGGTAAGTCCTATGGTAAATATTCTAAGGATTCTGTATTTAACTTCCGATAGTAGTTTCTGTATTCATGTTCTGTGTTATAGCCCTATGGTGTATGTTATATGGATTCTGTAGTAGATAAATATAGGGTAAAGTCAAGAAGTATGATTCTTTTGTTGCGTCAAGTACTCACAGAACAGTTTCTATTGGATTAAGACTCCCAAACTATGAGATCTTGGTGTTGAAGAATGTTTCCTGAAAAAAGTGATTATCACAGATATATGGTTCAATAAACTACTATTACTATTACTATTACTATTACTATTACTATTACTATTACTATTACTATTACTATTACTATTACTATTACTATTACTATTACTCACTTCCCTTTTTTTTCTCACTATTGACATTATCTAACTTGCAGCACCGGCTGCTGAAGCTCTGAACGGTGCTTGACTTCTTCAAAGAAAATACAGATCAGTCAATCATCGAACTGAGTTCCTGTATAGGCAGAACACTATGCTTATTGAATATAACACTCTGTAAATTCTATAGTAGATTCTTTAGTAGATTCATAGTAAGGCTGATGGAAAAACTCCATGGTGCATATTCTATGTTTTACTCTGCTGTAGAAATTTCCTGAGGAAGACCTCGAGAAAAAATTTTCAAGGCAAACTCCTGAAGTAAGTATCCTACAAAAAAATTTAGGAATTTCTTCAATTCTATGGAATTGGAGTATCTTGTAACCAGAGTTCGTAAAATTCTCAATAAATTTTCAATAACTTTCGCAATCTCCACTTGATAGTGTAAACCCCTATTCGGCTACCTCTATAGATTAGAAATTGCTTATTCTTCTATTTATTTTCCTTTTATTTCTTTGAAACCATGAAAAAGCTCAATGTATTGCATATAGACAATAGGCCGACGCTGTTCGATCTCTTTTGATCACCATGAGCCGACGTAGAAGCAAAAACTTTTGAACAAGTCACGTAAATCATATTGTGTGACTGATTGACTTCCTCTTCATGTTGATATATGCGAGACCACGCTATATTGGCTGCAAAAATCACTCTCTTTCCTTTAGTCTAGTGCACTGCTGCATATCGGAACTTTACTATAAAAAATCCCTGATTCAGGCTAAATACCAGGCATAATGCAAGTTCCAGTAGTTTTTTTGAATGCTTTAAATCCATTTTTATGAGTACAACCTGCAGGTACACTGTATCACGTGAATTTGGTTTTCTGGCCTGCCTAATAATAACAGCAAGTGACACACGTGATGTATCATGTGACTTAAAAGGCGTTCACATGATTAACGGCACGTGACGCGCACGTGGGTATCAGCTCAACCGTTTACTCTACAGTTCCCACCCAGCATGTTTCGGAAGCTTCTAACCGCAGCACTCCTCGTGGTTATCCTCCAAGCACTCATCAGACGGCACCCGCACACGCAGCTTTTCACGGTTTCCACCCGAGAAGTCGGCGCCGAAAATGAGGACCGCAACCTCGGGCTAACCCCCAAGAAACCCGTCGACATCCAAAACCCCCTTACCGGAGCCAAAAAACACATCCACGGTCGTTTTCTCCACATTACAGATCTTCACCCCGATGAGCACTACAAAGAAGGCTCGGAAATCAGTAACAGCATGTGTCATGGAGGTAAGGGAGAAGCCGGCAAATATGGAGACGCCATTTTGGGCTGCGATTCTCCCCTTATTCTAGTGGAACACACCCTAGACTGGATCAAGGAAAAGCTCAAAGACAAAATTGACTTTATTGTATGGACAGGTGATAATATGCGCCACGACAATGATCGGAGATTTCCTCGGACGGAGGAAAAGATCTTGGAAATGAACGAAAAGATCAGCAAAATGATGCAGGAGCGGTTTGGTGACTTGCCCATTCCTTCTTTAGGAAATAACGACGTTTATCCCCACAATTTGTTTGCCGTGGGGCCCACACTCCAAACCAGAGAGTTGTTTAAGGTGTGGCGAAGCTTTGTTCCCCAGCACCAGATGCACACGTTCAGTCGGGGCGTGTACTTCTTCCAGGAGGTCATTCCCAACCGGTTGGCGGTGCTCTCCATCAATACCCTATACTTGTTTCAGTCCAATCCTTTGGTGGACTCGTGTGACCGCAAGAAGGACCCGGGCTATAAGCTTTTCTTATGGTTGGGATATGTCTTGAAAGAAATGCGTCAAAGGGGAATGAAGGTGTGGTTGACGGGGCACGTGCCTCCCAATTCGAAGAACTATGATGTTTCTTGTCTCCGCAAGTATGCGGCATGGTCGCATGAATACCGGGACGTGATCATCGGGGGGCTCTATGGACATATGAACATGGACCACTTTCTTCCCTTGGACTCTGTGCAGGCATACAAATCAATTGCTTCTTCTCTTGGAGAGTCTGCTCTGGCTTTTGAAGATCTGAGCTCGGACGAAGCCCCCGACTTCTCTGATACCTTGGAAAGCCTTTACCTCCGGCAAGGCGAATCACCTGACTTCAGTGTCTCTTCGTCCCGCTTTTCTGTCCAAGGCGGTGTTCCCAACAATAAAGTCGGCTATATGGAAATGCTCCGGGAAACCATTTATGGAGCCATCAAGGGCAAGAGAAAATCCGGCCCCCATGGCGAGCGGTACCTGGTGGTGCACGTGACCCCCAGTGTCGTTCCCACCTTTAACCCTGGTTTCAGGGTGTGGGAGTACAACATCACCCACCTCTATGAGGAGGAGCTGTTCCATGTACAGTCGTGGGACTCGTTCTTGCAAAAACTCGATTATCTTTTGGAAGACGATTTCGGGATCTTCAAGGATGCAGGCGAGTCACGTGACAAGTACCCCATGTTCCTGCCTGCTTCTGCACAAGATAAGTCACGTGGAAAGAAGAGGGACAAATCTTTCCCACCAAAAATGCCATCAAATGTTGACCTTGGACCCGCTTATGTTCCCCAGCTCTTCACCCCCGAGCGCTACGTGCAGTACTACCTTGATTTGAAGCTGATCAATGCGGGCAAAAAGGACTTTGCTTATGAGATTCAGTATGCCACTGATGATAAACATTATGCGATGGACGACCTCACAGTATCGCTGTGGTTGGCTTTGGGGCGCAAATTGGGACGTAAGGGCAAGAAGTTCCAGAAGTTGTGGAACAATTTCCTCCACAACGTGTTTGTTGCATCGGATTACGAAAACCTCGGGTACGGCTAAACAGATAGTCAGAGTAATGGAACCACGTGATGCGTCACGTGATCAATTAGACACTCACGTGTGAGTATACATGTGACTTCCTCAATATAAATGAATGAGATTTCAATCACGTGATTAGGGCTTCGCGGTAGGGCTCACTACTAACTATTCAGTGCACGTGCGATATGCACGTGGCTGGGGTGTCTGGTGCGCACAAGTTAAAAATTTTCCATTCTCCTTTTCCTCCATCTTTATTGAGTGCCATTAAATACTCCTAACGAAGAAATAAATCGAAATGGGTGGAACTCGTGAAAAGAAAGTTCAGTACTTCGCTAAGTTGAAGGAATTGTTGACCGAATACAAGTCCATTCTTGTGGTTGGTGTTGACAATGTCTCCTCCCAACAAATGCACGAGGTCAGAAAGTCCTTGAGAGGTGAGGCCCACATTCTCATGGGTAAGAACACCATGGTCAGAAGAGCCGTCAGAGGTTTCTTGTCTGACTTGCCAGAGTACGAGAAGTTGTTGCCTTTCATCAAGGGTAACGTTGGTTTCATCTTCACCAACGGTGACTTGAAGGCCATCAGAGAGTCCGTCGTCTCCAACGTCGTTGCTGCTCCAGCCAGAGCCGGTGCCGTTGCTCCTAAGGACGTGTACGTCCCAGCCGGTAACACCGGTATGGAGCCAGGTAAGACCTCTTTCTTCCAGGCTTTGGGTGTCCCAACCAAGATTGCCAGAGGTTTCATTGAGATTGTCTCTGACGTCAAGGTCGTTGAGGCCGGTAACAAGGTCGGTCCTTCCGAGGCTTCTTTGCTTAATTTGTTGAACATCTCTCCATTCACCTATGGTTTGACTGTTGTTCAAGTTTACGACCAAGGCCAGGTCTTCCCTGCTAACATCTTGGATATTACCGACGACGAGTTGGTTTCCCACTTTGTTTCTGCCATCAACACCATTGCCTCGATCTCTTTGGCTGTCGGCTACCCAACCTTGCCATCTGTGGGTCACTCCGTGATCAACCACTACAAGAACGTCTTGGCTTTGTCCATTGCCACTGACTACACCTTCGAGGGTTCTGAGGCTATCAAGGACAGATTGGCTAACCCAGAGGCTTATGCTGCTGCTGCCCCAGCTGCCGCTGCCACCCTGGAGGCCGCTGCCGAGGAGGCTGCTCCTGAGGAGGCTGAGGAGTCCGAGGACGATGACATGGGTTTCGGCTTGTTCGATTAAGCTAACTTAGTAATAAGATTCTAGTCCTCACTGATTAAATCGTAGAACGGATCCGGTATATCTTTGCTCCCACTGTTTCCCAGTAGGTTACTGTCATGGTATAATAAGTTATCCTCAGAGTACATCTGGTGCGACTTGTATTGTCTTTCGTGGCTTTGACCAGACCATTCGTACACACTCTAAACCTCTTGCCCAAATTCGAAATGCCTGCTTTCCGTTTTAAATTTCCTCATTCTTCCATCAAAATAGGCTGCCATTTTACAACCAAACTATGCTATGGGAAGGCCTTATATATTACTTTTCTCTTGGTGTTACACTACTCTGCAACACAATGCAGGGGCTGCGGCTGAAACATGCTACAGCTCCAACTTCTAAATCGAGCCTAGGGATGATGCATGTGCGGCGTTTCAAAATTGGTTGCATTTATCTGTTGCATCTCGGGGGAATACATAAAGTGGAGGGGGGGGCTGCCGTTTGTGCCTTGTTTTTTAGTATAGTGTGCCACGCGACTTTGCATGACCAATGCTCACCCGGCTTTAGTGTATCTCGTGCAGCTTACAGCCGTCTTCGGTGTCGTCTAGCTAACCGCCATTGAAAGAGTCACGTGCGCGCATATATACAGGCCGAGAGCATCTCCTTTTGCACCCATTGTTGGCACTTCATGTACGCTACATAGTGATCCCTCCCAGTGCCTTTAGCCTTTAGCCTTTACAAGCGGCTTTTATCCCCAAGATACTTCTATATTTAGTATCAAAAAATCACATCCAAATCCATCAAGTCCAACTCTGCAAGATGAAGCAGTGGCACTCGGATCACTCCTCGCCTGCTTTTGATTTGCAGCTCGTGGGCTCTCCTTCCAAACACTTGTCAACTGAAAATGCGCCTCTGGGGGAATTCGTTTACACCGCTTTCGAGTCGGGAAGAATTCTTGAAAACGAGGGCGGTTTCGGAGAATTCAACTTCAATGACGGCGGCTCTCAGAGGCATGATATTGGAAAAGTGGCCTCTTTTGAAGAAGCTCACCGTACAACCTCTCTGGATTCCTCGCCGGCAATTACCTTTAATCGGCCTGGAATTGCCGAGCTGATTCCCCAAAACAAACTCACCCAGGGACTTGCCATGATTACAAATTTGTGTTTTGAAGGCTTCGACCATCTTGAACACGTACCTCAGGTTTTGATCAAGTTGAGAAATGTCTTGATGGAGACAATATATTACTGCATTGAGGTCAACCGCCAGGTGTACGAGGAGTTTGTTTATTCCATTCAACAGAAAAGCAAATTGTACATGGAGAATTTGATCCACAAGGCCTTGAAGATGTGCCAGAGTGACTCCCGGTCCACCACCTGTTACCATGTTATCAAATGTGTACATGACATCACGTTGTTGACCTTCACCTTTACTAATCCCTACAAATTCACGAGGTTGTTGGAACAGAATTCGCCTATGACGCTGCAAGAAGGACTGGCATTGAGTGAAGATTCGTGGGTCCTAAACTTTGGAGCAGAGAGTACATTTAGTTTGGTACAGCTCCTCAAGACAAACCGCTCGCTCATGAATTCCATGACGGAAATCAAGGAGAACTTTGCTAATCCCAAGTCTAATGAGCTTGTTAACGATACTCCGCGGGACCTATTCCGCTTCGAGTTCAAAGAGATCCTCAGTCTCCTCAAGCGCATTAATCTGATTCTTTTGAACAACTGCATCCCTGATGAAGGTATCTTTGCGTACTACGTGGAGCTTATCAATGAGGGAAACTATACTCCACATGACCTAGACTCGCTTGAGGAGTATTTGTGTCATTTCTCAAGGCTCCAAGCCTTTGTAAAGCAAGTGGAGGTCCCCCCAAGCACCGATCCCTTCTATTCCCAGTTCAGCAACTCCCTTAGAAAAAGGAAAGCAAAGTATCAACAGAAACAGAGGAGTGAGAACTCTTTCAAAATGTCCATGGGGTCGCTCTTTCGTAAAGACAAAAGCCTGGTTTTTGATAAAGATAAAGAAAACGCCCGGTTTCATTTATACCAGAAGTTACGGCAGAAAGGCATCGAGATCCACCCAAAGGGCGCTCATAATATACATGTTACCACGGAGTTCTTGCGACAAGTTGACGAGAAAAAGACCCAGATCATTGAAGAAAACGCCCAAAGAGAGATCTTGGAGGAGAGGCGTGAGCTCGATCCCGATGAGCAATATACGGATCCCGAGAAGTCTCCTCTGATATTCACGCTGAGCGAAGACAAAGGTACAGATGGAAAAGTTCAGTTTATGCTGCACCAGAAAAAACTCATCCAAAGCTCATTCCAAGAGCTCATTTGCAACTTCCCCAAGTTGAAGTGGTGCACGCCTTTACAGTCGATTGACTACCTCCAGATATTTGTGGATTTGTACAATGAAATCTACCACGAGGACCTAGTGATTGAGCAGACTTACGACCAAACAGGCAACGTGGAGGATACCGTGATTAGACGAATGGACGACATTTTCGACGTGAAGAGGGGCCATTACAACTTTCGAGAACATGCTCCCAAGGAAGTGAGAATCCCCGACTTTGTCAATTTCTTCAACAAAGATTTGCCCGAAGAAGACACCTTGTTTTCCCAGAAAACCGAGATTCACCACACCCAAGGATTCCAAGAAGAAGCGCCCAGTGTACAGAACGGCGAAGGTCAAGTCATTGATGAAGTGGAACAGGGTGCAAAAGACGGTGGAAACGGAACCGTCAACACCAATCGAGTCCATAACGAACTCCCGAATGAGCTTAAGATGAATCTATTGAAGCATGAAGAAGTGTTGACAAGACACAGAAAAAATCACCGAGAATACGAGAATAAGTACCAGGAGGCATATGAAGCGCTCTGCGAAAGTGAACATATCAACAGAGCAGAACACTGGAGTGCCTATTTTTCCCATTTGAAGGAAGGCTTCGATTCCGACAGCATGCACATCACTAACTGCAAAATCGGCCAGGAGCTTGGCAAAAATGAGCTCCACCAAAGGAAGTCTTTGACGGGATCGGAAACCGGCGAAGAGACATCTCCAGAAAGATTACCAAGTTTCACGTCACCCAGTGCCAGCAACGAGCAGAATTTCGACCCCGAATTTCCTGAAGGGGGAAGAATTCCGCTTTCCCTTAAGGTGTTTCAGTTGAATGAAGCCGTGGCGTATGAGGTGAGGAACATCCGTGCCAACTACGAAGATGCCAACGTGGTTAGAAAAGTGGATTTCAAGCAAGCCAAGTGTTACAAGTGCAAGTATATTCCGTGGCACAAGCACTAGGAAACAAAGTGACTGGGTTGTCTTTTGGAGTTTAAGAGATTGTCATTAATTTCAATGTACAACACCAAGAATCTCCTACTGAGAGTGAAAACATGGAATCCAGAATGGGAACTTTGATTGTGTTTATCATGCAGGGTTTCTATGTACAATGGCCGATCCATACCACAACATTTGCATCATCCAGGCTCCACTGTAATCTATCGGTGATAATCACTGGCTTCTTCCTGGCTTCTTCCTGGTTTCACCTTCTTCGTGATGATCAGTCTCACCTATCAGGCCCACCTCTTTTGTGGTACCATTTCATTTGCCACCCTTAATCTCTGGGCCTGTACAAGTCCTGCTTTTCCTGAGTTATGAGTTTGGGTTCCTCCACAACGGGCCGTTCGATCATCTGCGACAACTTGTCCTCCTTGGGCCACGACTCAGGCAATAAACCGGCTCTTTTGAAAAGAAAGGCTATGCGGTCGGAAACCCCAGCACCATTACCCAACCAGTATTTGGCTCTATGAAAATCCAACTCGATTTGCTTATATGGTTTGACACCTTGGGCCTTTTCGGCGGGCGAAAGCGGCGTAGCGATGGGGTTATAAGTTCCAAGGACCTCAATGGGCAAGGCGTCACGTGCCTTACGGCTATTGGCAACCACAATGTTGTATACCGGCTGGTGCTTTCTTCCAAACCGGGCGAGGCGGATTCTGAGGGCGTTATTGGGACTCATGGCGGAGGAATAGTGGTGATGCTATGTCTTTTTATGCGAGGTGGGAAGTGCACGACTGCACACCGGCTGCAAAGACATCCGTACACCACGAAAGATAACAAACTAATATCTTTTCCTAAATCTGCCAGTTTATTTCCAAAACGTGATAAAACATTTCCCTAAAGGCCAATTTCTATTTATGGTCGCAGACTCATATTATTGGTGGAAATGGTGGATGATCCTGAAACGGCACCAGGTTGGTGCTCACAACTAATGATTTTGACCAAGGCCCTTGCTCTTCAACGAAATGACAAAAAGTCGAGGTCTATTGAAGAATTTGATTCAGCGAGAGCTGATTAAAATGAGCAAATGTTGGTGAAATTTGCGATCACCAGTTTCTGATGAGACGACAACTCGAATATAGGGATTGTGATCTCGCTGGTCAGTATGTCTTTGTATGAATCAGCTTTATATTCAAAGAATGATATTCTTGATTCTTTAGTGACTGTTCATTTCAATGGACACACCCATATTCATGGGAAGAACATGTGACTGGCCGAAGCCTTTACCTGAACTTGAATCATTAAAAAGAGTTGAACTCCTGGTTGACCAGAAAATCCCATCGACACGGTCAAATTAACGAACCTGACTCTGAGACTTGGTCGTTCGAAATGACAGACTCAATCACCTCGGAGCTTTATAAGACATGTGATCATCTACTCGGTGGAGACTTGATACAATCCAGAAATTACATATCCATTGAGTGAACTCCCCAAAAATTGGACGAAAGATATGTCCAAATATCAACTGCATTCGTCGAAGTCCAGGTGGCTCTCATAAAAACAAGGTTTATCCCGGAGACCTATGGCTGGATCATCTGATTGGCTGGAGATTAAGATTCCATTAAGGGCATTCCTTTCATCTCTTTCATTCCTTTCATTCCTTTGCATTCCAAGCTTCCATAACTTACCATCCATTATCCGCTATTCATGCTTTAGTGACCAGCATACATGGCTTAAATCAAGTGGCTTACATATCAACTAATACTACTAAATAAACATGCAAAAAAAATTATTGATAAGCCTAAGATATATTCATACATTCTTGTACTATAGTATATACAAAGTAATTGTATGATGGTATTTCTGATACTTACGTGTCTATTCGGATCTAGGATGCAGTATAGTCCTTCATATATCAGGAAGGGCACGTTCTCTCCATGAAGCCTTGAAATGTATTCCGTTCTAATATCATCTATACTTTCTGTGTATCTAAATTTATCCAAAGCCCAAATACTCAATCACGAGATGAAATGTAATTTAGGTCAATTCCAGTTGACGATAGGCCACAGTATGTTTCGATGGCTTGATCAAGCGGGGTAGACTTAGTATCCTATGAAAAAAAATACATTAAAAAATTACGCGAGGTTTTGAAATATAAAAATATACTTTTTTTAATTAATTTGAATCGGATAAGATTCGTAATGCTTAATATACATTTCGGAGTGAACACATTTGGGAAAGATAGTCCGGATTCATTAGCGGTACTATGTGTCGCGCACGACCTGGGACTTTACTCCAAAAATCGAAACAAAAAGGAGCTATATATATATATATCTTCAGTTTATCATGACCGGTAAAATCATTTCTTTTCTTCACATTTATTCGTAAGAGATTATAGGCATGATTAGACAATAGTAGGGTGTTCTCATTCAAGGTGCAGGAACACTCATTGCTGTTACATATTCCTTTATCAGGTATCCGTATTTCAGGACCGACTTTTTGGATGCAGTCTTTCAAAACTGACCATAAGAGGGGCTTAATTAATACTTATCAAGTGTGGGAAAAAAAAATTTAGTCCCCAATTTTTAAACGTGATTTTTAATGTTTTGTGGTTCGTGATTGCTCAGTGATAAATTTTTTAAGTACTCATGACTTTCGAATTACGCACTTTGACTGCGAAAATGAAAATGATCAATACCTTAAAAAAATCGAGTATCAATCGAAATTACGTAATCAATCCATATTGCTTAGTTTAGGTTGTTCCAAACTTTGTAATTGAAAGAAAACCCCCGAGGTTATTCGAAAATTTAACCCTAAAAGAACCAATTATCTATTAGTTTATTCAACCATGAGTATCGATGTCCATATTTTCTTAGAACAAAATCTTGATTTCTTGAAATATGAAAAAAAATCAGTCTCATAAATAAACCATGACAGATGTGTCTATGATAGTGTGTTGGCCTTTGCTTTTAATGTATCACAGCCTTATAAATACCTACCTGACGTCCGCGGAGATCAGGGTATGATTCCAAGAACTAGGATTGCTAGTACTGAACATTTTTTTGGTTTTCACGGTATCAAGACCTTTCTACGGACTTTCATAGTGAAGTTTATTATTAAACGTCTACTGACTAGAAATCACTCAAACATACCTCCTTCTATCTCCCTCATTTAAATTCGCTTTCTCAATTAGAGCTTTTTGCGAGCCTTAAACTTCTGCTTGGGCTTTGAAATACGGCCCTTTGCCATTGGCTTTTCTGGCTTGGATTTTTCAGCCTCGTCATCAGACCAATCATCTTCCTTTGTCTTTTTGAACTTCAAACGGTTGTTCTGGCCACGTACAGGCGCCTGCTTGACTGCATCCAAGTAGGCATCAATACCACCCTGACCAGCCAAAGGATCATCACGATTGGCCATGTCCTTGAACACAAGCTTACCGTTTCTGGTCTCGACCTCGCGCTTGACATCCTTTTTGGTGAACGTCTTGGGCTTAGACGAGGAGATGTGCAGGAGCGTCTGCCTGTCGAGAAGATTGAGTGGTTCATCAGTGTTAAGAATGAACCGGTCCGACCGTTTTCCATCACGCTTACTGCCACCGTCATGTGCGTCGCCATCACCTTCCTCTGCTTCGTCCTCAGACAGGTCGTACACTGCCTCCTCATATGCAGACATGAAAGTCTTGGCGTCAGCCGTAGATGCGGACTCCTTCTTCTTGGCCCGTGCACGTGACTTCCTGATGTTAGCCACCAACTTCCGGTCTTGGGCAGGAATAGCTGCCTCCACAACCTCGGCTCCGTATTTCCGCATGAGTCTCTCGAGAATGTGCTTCACCTTCAGCTTGAAATGGCCCTTGTGCTCATGTGACCAGCCCATCAATTTTTCAAGCATTTCCGGCAAGTTTTGACGAATCATATCGTCGGGAAGAGCTAAGACTTCAACCTTGACAAAACCAATGGCGGACTTGGCAATCTCACGTGACTTGGACGTGAGGAAAAGCTCCACTGTGGAACACAACTCCACCATGAGTTCCTGTGACACCTGATCCTTGAACTCGTATAATACACAAGAAATGGCGGTGATAGATGCCGAAACCATGTGCTGCAGAGGCGATGCAAGACCTGCAGAAAGCATAGTGAAGTATTGGCCTAAATCAGCAGCCACTGGCTCTGCTCCTGCATCGAACCCTTCCATCTTCGAGTTATCGATAACTCCGCCGGCGGCCATCTTGTGGCCCATGGAAATGAGAAGGTCGAAAGCTGCAGCACGTGACTTCTCGTTCACATCTTTCGTCAGCATGATAACTTCCTGCAAGACTCCTGGAATGAAATGCATGTCCTGTGTAGGCAACTGTGCCACCAACCATTTGAGCGCTTGCAACCGGGAAGCCCGGGCCGCAGTGTGTGTCGAAGAGAGGGTATTGGTATACACCTTCTGGATTTCCTGCATGTAGGCACCGAGCGATTCTTCGCCCTGCGCAGTTTCGCTTAAACGCAAGATAATGCGGTAAGATCTCTTCTGCATCAATGGGTTTTTCAGCACCACAGTGGCAGAGAAAATTGCCAAAAGGGCATTGTAACTTGTGGCTGGCACGTACTTGGCCATGGCCACCACCAAGTCCATCATGGTCAAGCTCAAGTCTGGGGTTTCAGAATTGTTAACGGCGGAACCCTTCTTTGGCTTGTCTGCAGACTCGTCATCATTCATGGCTTTCTTCAACAAGCCACACACCTTATCGAAAGTAGCAGACAAATCGCTCTTCTCGGCAATTTGGAGGTACGTGTCGATAGTACTGAGCACAAAACCACGCGAGTCTGGCATCTGGGATGAGAACACGTTGAAAAGCACCGAAAGAAGGTTCGAAGCCATAGAGGCCAAGTACTGCACATTGGCCTGGGCCTCTGCTTCTGGAAACTGTTCTTGCATGATCACATCATCAGCCATGGCTCCATTTCCATACGCCAAGTTGGATTCCACAAGAAGGCGGAGTGCATGACAAATCGATGTTCTTAAAGCGGGGTGTGCATATAAGAGCAGCGCCAAGTCGGAGGCGTATTGTTCGGTGAATGCCGTTCTTAAGTCGGTAGGCAAGTCACAGAAGTGAGGCAACACCAGCCAAACTTGGTCAAGGATGGTCTGGAACACCTTGTTGTTGATCAGGTCTTTTTTGCCGTTTTGGGCGATTTTATCCTCGAACACCCCAACAAGAGGCTGAAGGTGGCGCTGGTAGTATTGCAAGCTGGCACCACGGACATTATCTCTCAAAAGAGGCAACAACCATGCACGGCCCGGGCCACTGTTACCGGATTGGGCAAGATTTAGCGGGAGCGTATCCAAAACCACTTCGGGACCTGCAGATGCAATGAAGGCGGCAATAAAGTCCTCGGCTTCTTTGTTGTAAGGGAAGTTGTCCAGCTCGTTGGAACGCCACAGGCCGACCGTGGTCAAAATAGGCAAAAAGTCGGGGTTGGCCCGACCGCGCACCTTATACAAAAAGGCGGTGAGGAACTCCAAAATCTCCTTGGTGGCGTTTTGGTATTTGATGGAGAAAAGGTGGTTCTCCACATAGTCACCCACATACAGGATCACATCATCCACAAGCTCGTTTTCTGGAGCCAGGTGGAGCAAAAAGGCGTCTGGAAGTCCCGCAGAGATAAGCGCGATCAAGCATTGGGCTGCGGAGATCACCGTGTTCCCGTTCTGCAGCGCCAAGTACTCGGAAACAACGGCAAAAAGCTGTGTGAGTTGTTTCAAAGAAGTTTCAGGTGCAAGCTTGGCAAAGCCCTCGAACCCAGTGGCAATGACGGCCAACCAAGACGCAGCCAAGTGGTTATCGTCCACTGGAGGCTTCAAGTCCACCAAAATAGCCAACACCTTGCTATATTTCTCAGTATCGATGTCGCTGGTCATGGAAGAGAAGAGGCCCTCGAAAGCCCCGAAAACGGCGCTCACCAAGAACTGGTCCTGTGTGCGGGACATGTCTAAGAGGCTATCACACAAAATGTCCACTTTATCTGCGGGCCAAGCATTGGAACGGGTCACAGCCGTAACAAACTGAAGCGTGTGGATCAATGCAGGATTAGTCTCTGTCTTGGCGGTTTTCTTCCGGGAAGAGGCCTCTGAACGAAGCTCCTGGAGCTTGCTTAAGGCGAGTTCTGCACAGAGGGCGCCACCCGGGTGTCCTCCCTTTGGGCTAGGAGGAGGTGTGGCCAAGATAAGATGAACGGCATCTTGAGCCCGCTTGCGGACCTTTGGTCTGGCATCAAAAGAGAGCTCGATCATACCCACAAAAGCACGTTTTGGCGACACATTGCCGGACAGGAGCCATTGCTGAAAGTCCTGGGCCAACAAAAGCGTTTCCAAAGCCCCAATGGAGGATTTAATGAGCGAAGGTTCTGCAGATTGGTTTGTGAGCACTGGAGCCAATTTGGTCAAGATTTCAGCGAAATTCTGGCGCAAAAGTGCTGTGTTGGTGTAAGGAAGCACCATATCCAAGAAATAAGCAGCAGCCACGGCCACGTTCTCCTGAATAATAGCGCCATTTTCCAAGGCTTGGTCCAAAAGAGCCAAAAATGATACGAAGTAAGCCACGGGCGAAGTTTCAGAGCCTTGTTCAGAAATGTTCTCCTCCACTGCAGATAACACCAAGGCAAGGTTCTTCTGGTTGTCCAATTTGGAGGCCACCTGCGTACGGATCTTGGCGAGTTTTTCGTGCATAATCAGCACGTCCAAGACGTCCAACTCGGCATCGGGGGAAGTGTGGTCTGCCATTGGGGAAGTAGTGTAGGAGAGAGATGCGCTGCGATGAGATGAATTTTTGGTGTTTTCGCGGTCACGTGACCGACAAGGTGTGGTATCAGGCTCAACCATAACTGGCATAATTTAATATAAGGACCAGGGTATGTATTCTAAACTGATTCGTATTCAGTACTTTAGACAACCAAGTTTGTAGAGTCTAGATACGTTACAGTATTGTTGACTAAGTGTGTATATTGTATGCAGGACTATAATAAGTGCTGCCTATCCACCTATATTTGTAGTTCCTCCCGCAGGTTATATCTATGCTTACTGAATTTTTTTAAACCTTTTAAAAGGTTTGCTGTGATTTCAAATGATTATTAGTCTATTTAGTGGCCGGACCTGCATATAATACCCCGATTCCTGTATACCGGGCACCTGCTGACATTGATTGATCCAACAATCTAAACTGGAAGGGACCAAATTTTTTTAATAATTAAGGATCTTAAATTAAGGCCGTAAGTGTATTTATCAGTCTTGTGTGACCCATCAGACCACGAAGAGGTCTGTGTTCCACTTCCCTTCCAATTATCACATGCTTTATTGTAATATGTGTACTTAATTTCTTGAGTTATATCTACCTTCTGATCAGTCTCATAATCTATGAAGTAGTATAGAAGTATAGAGTAGTAGTTAGGTTCATAACGGAACAATAAGTGAAATCAGATTATTTTTTTCATTGACTATATGCAGGACCCGATACAGGAAATCGTCCGTCATCAATTTCAAATCACGTGGAAATGTTTTCTTGCTTTGGTTTCCTTCAATAATCTATTAAAATCTCTCAGGGATTCCTCGTTTGTAAAACGTCTAATGGTTTCTACAAGATTAGAGTACAATTTTGTATCCATTGAAAGTTAACAAGTATGAGAGAAAATTTCAGTGGGTCTAAATCAAAAAAAAAAGGTTCTTTTTTAACCATAAATGACTGGAATTGTTAGAGGAAATTTTGACAAAAAAAATACACTATTTTTCAAAATTTGTGTTCTCTCCACAATCAGTGCATTTGTGGGAGTAGGTGACCACACCAAGTAAACCCCAAATAAGCCAAGCTGGGAAATGTATAGTCACTGACCAGGGATCTGTTGATAGCATATTTATCGGCCCCAAAAAAAGCCGTGCGGATGAATTTCCACCGACTCGTGGTGGTTAGGCGCACTGCCCCGTCTACACTTTCCATGCACGAGACCATCCAGAAATACTCGAGTAAAAATCATAGGTAAAAATCATAAGAAAAAAGTTATAGTGTAGAATATCAGAATATTGGAAATTTAGAACCTAGCGGGATGGTAATAATCTGGTTTGGTTGATACAGTAAGGCGCGGCTGACTGGAGTAGGGCTACGGTCTAGATAAACCAAGCTACCGACCATCCATAGCCGGTTAACCAGACAATATTTTCAGGGAGAAAAAGGAGCGCCTTGTATTGAAAGGCCCTAGATACTTCCCTAAGAGAATATCACAGTCCAAGGTGTCTAAAGGCAATTCCCGGAATCAGAACTGTATATACCAAGACAAATCACTGTACGCCTAGAAAAGCCGCCTATAAGAAGGACAAAATCTAAAATTAGTACCCAATTTCATAAAAAACCTTCTCCACTTGCGTTTATAAGTATACAAGCTTGTGATTCAGGCTCAAAAGATTGTAAATTAGGTAAGCAGTGTAATTTCTAGCTGACAGTTTACCCTATCTATGTCAATAACATTTATTCCCAAATTGGTATGTCTGATTATTTTAAAAATTCTTATGCTGCTACATTACGGTGCAATATTCCCTACATCATACAAAATTGACTATAATTTTTAATAACCTCCCGGTGGCCTAGTTGGTTAAGGCGCAAGACTGTAATGGCATTGATATCTTGAGATCGGACGTTCGACTCGTCCCTGGGAGAACTTTTTGCTATTTTTATCTGCTCCGAGCTGCAGTTTTTTGAGTGGCTTTCAAGGGAATTACAGTATGAGGGAATGTTCTGCAACCCCCTGCATACAAGTCAGTAAATACGGCATATAATATTAAAATACTACACATAAAGTCTTAATACTGCACACAAGACCAATAGCGCATCTAAACGACACTTCCGCAAACCACCAAATTGGTACATATCTTATCAAATGATTCAAATATTCTTTATGGCAAAAAAAAAGAGATAGTATAGAGTAGCTGGTATAGATTCCTGTATACAGCGGAGTATCACAAAGCATCTTATAGAGGCAGTTGGCACGAGTGGCACACATGATACACTAATAGTGTGCCCTGCGCGTATGATCATGGGTTAGAACCTTCTACCCATCAGATGAACTATCCTTACTCCAATGAACTGACTCAGCTCGTGAATTTTATGATCCCAAAAAACTCAAAAGTTTGTGGCAATAGAGTAGATTATGTGGCGCACTCAAGGAAGATAAGACAAATGGTTCAGAGAACTCCCCTTAGATTGATTTCTCATGTGCATTTTCGACAATACACATGTCTTTGTTGCAACGATTCTTGGTGGCGGTTCCGTGCTTCTAGCCAAATTTACTTATACACTCCAAAAAAAAATACATATATGCATTTTGTCGTACGGAACGTTCGCGGCCGTTCCCATGGAGTTTGCCTTCTCAGACAGCTATACTCTTATAAGAGAAACATCAATACGGGAAAAAACTTTAGTATTCAAAGACTCAATTTTCTACGGTAATCAATTTTCTCGGACTAGGTTACATTGAATACTGAAAAGAGGCTTAGAGAAGGCCCGTTTTAGTAGTAATAATCGGGCAAAACAGGAAACTTTCTGACTCAACCAAGAGAATCAAGGCTACCACCATTCCAAAGAGGATGAACAGAATGGACTGAATAGTTGGATAGCCAAGCAATATTACGACGGGCTGTATGACATGTTCAAAACCCGGTGCTTCTGGCATGGTGTAGGTGTAAATTCATAGTTCGGTGGGAAAAATAAATGTATATATAAGATAGTCTAAATATAATGATACTAGTATCAAATTGATACAGAACTATTATTTAATATAGTATATGTATTAAATTCACAATGTGGGGAAATATGAAAGATTTTGTAAAGAGATTATCAATACATGATAACAAGTTGATTGGTTAAATTCTGGTACTGATAAAAAATAAAAAAAAAATATAGCATTTAGGGAGCAGAATTATTTTTGGGGTTGAAAGAGGAATGATCGACTTTGAAAAGGGGATCTTTGGCTGTTCAGGTTTTGTAAAGTCGGGCAGAGGTGGAGTGTGTGGTGCGATAAGTTAGGGCCACTTTCGGGTGATGCAAAGAAGGATGAGGGATATGCCGCAGGCTTAGTCCGCTGAGCTAATACCTCAGAAAGTGGGAACTAAAATTGCGTTCTTCCTGAGCTGGATTCTGATTATTGGTAAGTAGCACTATGACCAGGGGACGCAAGAAGGGTATATGTCTAAAATAACGGCCTATAGAGCCAGCTTAGCCGATTTTTGAATTGCAAGACACTCAACGACAAAAATGTGTCCACAGAAACTGAGGTTTGTAAAGAGGTTTTTAAAAAAAACGATTGTCCTGAAATAAAAAATCATCCAGACAAAGCCTAGACAAAGGTCTACTTCTGGCTGTGTGAAGATATTTCGGTATTACACCAACAATTCCTGAAGAGATGAAACAAAACCGAGTAACTTAAGACTGAGAGAAAACACAGAAATGTATTCGTATTCAATAAAAATCTTACGTGAACCTTTCAGGAAACATAGTCTAAGGTGCATTTTCAAGAGTCTTTCGATAAGTGCTTCTCTATTGCTCAAGGATTTCTACTCAAAACCCATAAAGATCTCTTTTTTACTAGATAGTCAGAGCTGTAATCTTAATTGAGGTTTTTATTCGGGTTAAGTTCTATTTATTTCCATTTGTATTAATTTTAAAATTTAAATTCTTGGCAGATGTAGTAGATTGCTCTACAGTAACGTTCCAAATCATTGATCCTGTGACCTTGTTCAATCCCTAAGTAAGTTCTCTTGTAATTCTTGTCGACTCGAGTATAGATGAATAGCCTAATCATTCAGAAAACCTGTTCGTGTTTTGTATGATCGCTTTTCCCTCCTTATTTCAAGTCTTAATCCAGTCTGATGTTGGTTATATCCTCATACTACAGAATTATTTCTGCCAACACAAAAACCAACAGCTGGGATCTGAGTGGCGGTTGTAAAACAGCTACAAAACTTACAGCTTCTTTGGTCATAAGTTGCTACGGTTCTACAAATACTTTTTTCTTTTGCAATTCTTATAAAGTCAATTTTGAGTCTGAGTCAATGTCTTTTGGCTCTTGTCATACTCATGGCCATTCACCTCTATTGCAGGTTCATAGTGAAGTATTTGGAAAGGCAGTTTTCTTTTCTTGGTCAAATTGTTGGTGATTCTGAGTGACTTCGTTTCACAATCCCGTCCCGGTCGCCGAGGCCCACATTACTCCAATGTTGCAATCCCACTTCTAAGGGTTCACTAACAATGTTTCACAATCCAAGGCTCCCATGGGGTTCATTACCGCAAAATAAATCTGAACCACCACCAATTGTTCCCAAAAAAGTATCTACCAGTGCCAAATTCTCCGCCATTCTCCTGCCAATTGAGTTAGTAGCCATGACTATTCCAATCACCTCCAACCATTCAACTAGCCTTCTTTTCGTCCTTCTGTCTTTGTCTTTCTAGCAATTAAATTTTAGCTAGTCACACAACTCGTCGTAGATTGTCATTGCTATGGTAGTCAATGCCAACCTCAGCGTCACAAAAACTGTCATTTTTTGACGTCTTTTTGTCTGGGGAGTCGTAAACATTTTTCACATAGCTCAGAATCACGTTGTCGTATGTTAGCTGCAACTGCTTCCGTGCCTTGCTCACTATTTTGTAAAGAGTTACGACACGGTCACTTTTTCGCAGTAGAGCTTTGGTAGTTTTATAGCGCTGGCATTCCTCGTAAAAGTCATTTTGGTTCTCGAGACCTGAGCTACCAAGCATATTCTCCAATTTTCGAGGTGCGAGTGGCTCGTTGCCTAGTGTTTGCACCCAATACTCGTGGAAGTATTCCAGACACTCTACCTTAAGGACATAAGAATTTTTGTAGCACATGAGCACATTGAGTAAACTCTCTTTTTGGCCAAAATATAAGTCAATGACACTCTTCCTTGAACTGAGGACCAGATCGTGTATTTGGGCCAATTTTTCCAGCATCAAACGCAACCGATCTTCGTACTTGTCCAAGAAATCATTCGAGAGGTCATGTACTGCCAATTCAACACATAATTTCACAAGATCATCTCCAGTAGCCTGAATTTTCCGGAGAAGAGTGTGAAGGTATTCTTCGATCTGGTCAGCGGCATAAAAATGGTCCACCAACATCTTTTCGTATTTGTCCATGAACTCATCTTGTGCGCGCACTGCGGCTTTCAAGTGCGAAACCTGGTCAGGACCCAGAAATGCCACCATTTGAGCAATGTCTTGAGTCACATTCCGGGCAAATTCCTGTTCAGAAATACATTCAAATGCAGGCGCTGGTTTTGAAGTAATGTCTTCATCGTCATTGTAGTAGAAATCCACATTTTTACCAGTTTTCTGTACATTCTGGAGGGTTATCACACCTTGCATGTACTCCATGTACTCGTCCATTTCTTTTTCTGTTTTTGACTTGCGGAGAATTTTCAAGTCTACCAATAGAAAATTGAGCTTATTGTTGGTCCTATTGAGACGGGGTCCCAAGATTGACTGCATATCAAGGCCATACCATAATAAGCCCTTGAGCTTGAAGGTTCCCGTCAGATTGATTTTGCAGTCAAAAACAATTCTAGAGAAACTCTTTCTGCTCAACCCAGAAGTAATAATAGCCTCAGATTTCCTAGGCTGGCCTTTGCCACGGTAAAGAACTAAGGCCTTGCAATTGTATTGATCCACGTCTGTGAATACTTCAGAAGGAACTTCTTTGATCTCGACTTTGGTATTTT
>NKZY01000637.1:0-54918 GCA_002374555.1 Metschnikowia mauinuiana | reverse complement strand
TTCCCTACTTAAAAGCGTTATTGGAAGCCAATGAGACTCACGTGCCAGATTATGACCGCGTTTATACAAACGCGCAACAACTATGGATATTGATAACCTGTCATCACTATAGCTTCATTACAATAAATCTACTATGTGTATAGTGATTATATTATTTGCGAGGACGCTTGGAGAGGGCCTAGGCAGAGCAAGTAGTGAGTCGGCAAAAGGGCCTTGTTTCTGCCTCAAGAGCACGGAGTTTATGCTCCAATTTCAGCTCCTGGCTCAAAAATTGTTCCACCTGCTGGCTATTATCCTGAGGCCCCCCTCCCCACCGCGAAATATATAAAACACCTCGTTTTTGAGGACTTGGGAACCTATTCCAGAATTTCCGTCGTTTAATCCCCAGGACATTTATTCCCATTATATACTCTTTTTATGTCCTGCATGCTGGAAGACAAAGCTAGTCAGAGTGCAAAATATGAGGCAGAGAGCAAAATATGAGGAGCCACAGCTTTTTCTCGAAGTCTCTGATTTGAATTTAATTGTCTCTAAAATTGTCTTGACTTTTTTTAAAAGTCCTAGCATACATAAAAGAGAAACAAGATCTAATGTTTGTAAAAAAAAGACATGAAGTAGTATGGTGATGTTTTTTGGTACTTTCGATAATGCGTGTCCGGTATATAGATATGCAGGTTCTGTATATAGATGCGTAAGATCCTGTACATACGTTGTCCATCCTGCATATAGGCAAAACTTATCAATAAGGATACTTCAAAGGAAACAGCGTTCTGTAAAGTAATCAAGTGGACGACTCGTTGGTGTAAGACTTACTGATTGTAACCCAGTCTTATAAATAAAGATGTCTATATTATTCTCATTGCAGAAAAAAAGTCTGCGAGTCTATGTACTAAATGCGAGTCAAACAAACGTCGGGGAACTCCTCCTCCTCGTTGTTTCCAAGGCCTCCGGCAAAATTGGCCCGGCACGAATATTTCTTGATGGGGAAAAACCAGTAGCCTAACGCAAAAATGCCATATACTGCATACACCACCGACACGTAGTTCATGGTGTCACCAGTCACGGGCATAGACGACGGGAGCGAGAAAAAGCCAAGCGCAAACAAGGCCCAGGCCACGGTGACGTAGTTGGCCACCATTCCGAGTTTGCCGAGCCAGAAAGTGCCGTGTTTGATGTTGTTCCGGCCCCGGTAGAGCAAGCACACGGTTGGCACCATATAACTCAAAAGAAGGAAGGTGATGCAGCCCACCACCATAGAGTTGAAGGCCGTGGACGAAGCCAAGTACAAGCAGCCCAAGATGGCCACTATGAACGAAGACACCAAGTGAGCATTCAAAGGCACGCCCAAGTTGGGGTCCACGATCGACAAGTACTTGGAGTAGGGCAAGCCGTTGTCTCTGCTAAAAGACCAGCACAATCTGGCCTGCCAGGTGTGTGAAGAGATAGTGCAGCCGACTCCGGTGAGGAAGATCAACGTGCCCAAGCAAATGGCTCCGGCTCGGTTGTTCAACGCTTGGTAGTAGATGTCGAGGATGGGGAGCCCCGACCCGTTGTTGATGATGGTATCCAAGTTTCGAACACAAAAAAACATGGCAATGGAGTAGGTCAACGAAGTCACCATTCCAATGGTCACGGTTCCCAAAATGGCAATGGGGATCACGCGATCAGCTCCGTGGACCTCCTCGGCCAAGTGCGAGGCCGAGTCGAGGCACGAGAAACTCCAGTTGGGGTTCACCAAACCAACAATGAAGGCCACTCCAGCACTCTTCCAGCCCGTATTGTTCTGGAACTCCGTGAACACAAAGTCTGCGGTGTTGTAGTTTCCTCTGGCCACAATCAACACCGTCAACGTAATCACCACGTAGGAAAACAACGACGTGTACAAGGCACCGGAGGCAATGATGGGGAGGTACTTACCATAACAGTTGAACACCACAAGAGCAGCGTTGACGATCTGGTAAACCACAAACAACTGCCAAGGCTTTGTCACGTGGTCCGGTTGCATCAAGCGGTAGAAGCCCATGACCGTGGAAGCAATACTCAAGGCCATAGAGGCACTGGTGAACAAGGAACCAGCCCATGCCAACGAGCCACAGAGGTAAGATAAGAAACTCAGGTACTTGCGGGGAGACAAGACACGGGTCCACACGTACTGGCCTCCAGCGGAAGGAATGGCGGAGGAAAGCTCGGAAAGCGTGATTCCGATATTATAGGAAATGAAGGCAATGATCATGATACCATAAACAATCAACATGGGGCCTCCGGACTGGATACCGGTGACGAGGGAGGCGGAAATACCAAACCACGAGTTGGTCAAGCCAAAGCCAATACCAAGCACCGACCACACGGAAAACGTTCTCTTAAGTTCTCCCTCCTCCACGGAGCTGGGCTCATCCAAGGCCTTTTCCTTGTCTGTAGTATAGACCGAGAGGCCTAGGGCCTCCTTGCTTTTGGTCTGGCTAATATCCATGATAAGCAATCTAGTGAGTCTGGTGGGATCTCCTTCTAGTTTGGATTTCCTTCTGGTTTGGATAGCAAGGGTCGAATGTGTAGCAAAGGGGGGGAAATGGCTATAAAAAAGAGGCCGTCAAAATCCGTAGATATCATCTTCTTTATATAGTGAAAAAGTCGCGGTCCGGCATGCACGTCAAAAGCCTCAAATCAAGATGGGCGCACAGCGAAAAAAACGGGCGAAAATCACATGCCAAATTGTCTCGATCCTCTCTGACCTCGTCGCACTCTAGGTATAAATATTTGACCGCACCTACTATCTTTTAGCAGTGTCCAACTACTGTCCACCACTAAGTCCAGAGATTTTAACTAAAAATGAGAGGCACTAAATGCTAGTAGTTTTTGATCGTCACGTGCACAGAACATCCCCAATCTGCAACCCCGGCATCCCCAATTCAAATCCCAATTCAATCCGGCTTGTCCCGATGCCGTAAATTGATAAGCGCTCATTTGATTGGCGGGAATTTTGGGGGTAGGTTTGGTTTGGGGGGGGTGAGAAATGGCGTCGTGTGATAAGAAGACAGTGATAAGAAGACACCGCGTGTGCGGGTGTATGCAGGTGTATGCAGGCGCGAGTGTGTGTATGCAGGTGGTGCAGGCAGGCGGGATTGTATGCAAGAGGTTCAGGCGCGGGTACGGGTTTATGCCGGCCGCTTATCTTTCTCTTTTCCTTTTTGGGCCACGCTTGCCGGGACCCTGCTGTTATCTGCATCATTTCAACGGTTTGGTGTCACTTCACGTCATCATACATTATCTCTAATTGCTGTGATTGGAGGGTTTTTGACCATGACTTTTTGGTATGAGGATCCAGTCTTTAGTCATCATCTCGTTGATTCACTAGTGTTCCTTATATGCAGGCTTTCTGTATCTGCAATCCGGTTAAGAGGGACCAATCAATGATCTCTTGGTCAAAAAAATCTACCTCATGTCTCGGAGTTAAGAAAAAATAGCTTCTCTGTTTTTGGGAAGTTTTAAGTCGTGGTGTCCCGGATCTGGTGTCCTGGAACTGATATGCCTGGTGTACGGGTGTATCTCTAGATCTGCACCTGCGCAGATAAGCAGTGCGACACCTGGCCCGCATCTCTTCTCTCTAATGGGGAAACAAGACCCTGCACCATTTATACAATCTCAGACACCTATGAACAGAAAATGTCTAGATAAAGTGTTTTATCCTGCACCCAGTCCCGGCTCTATCTTGAGATGAAATTTCCGATATTTCCGTGGCCAAGAGCCTTATCTCCAGCATTAACTGACGAATTAGACTACGAGACCACGAGACCACGAGACCACGAGACCACGAGACCACGAGATCACGAGACCACACTAAGGGATTAATTTCAATTGATCTAATGGTGAAAAAAAAAACATGGACTTTTTATTTCCTTAGGGTGTACTGGTCTATTTATATATATCCCTATATATAATAGGATACTCTACCTAGGTAGATTTTTATAATTTAATTATTATATTTCCAGCTATAATCTTCTTAATATAGTTATGAGAAGGAAGTAATTTACTGTATAAAATATATTCATATATATAGGTAAGATAGATAAATAAGATAGTGAGTTGTAGACTAATTGGCAAGTCACCTAGATTTGAGCTAGGTCTAGATTTGAGCTAGGTCTAGATTTGAGCTAGGTTTATAGTTCGAGTCATATCCACTCACATAATCATTGGTAGCTTAAAGGTAAAACCTTAGAATGTCACTATAAGAGATGTCAGTTTGATGATGCAATGCGAAGTACTTGCTACGTAGCTGCTTAAATAGCTATCAGCGTTCGATTCGCTGGTTATCCGATTGACGTATAACAAATCTTATTATGTAAGTTCGATTCTTACCATGTCATATATTTATTAAGAGAAGAATTAAGCAATATAATGTAAAGTAGTATACTTATGCCTTTACTACAATGGTTCAAGACTATTTCTTGTATAAATGAATTATAGCTCAATGGTAGAGCAGTCCACTCCTAATGGATGTATCTCCGTTCAATTCTGAATCAATCAATATAAACTTTAATTATATTATATTTGGACACCATCATCTTGCTTCACTTCGAATGCTATGTAGAGACATAACACATGCAAGTTAATAAATCAATATACCAAAAGAGAAAAGGAAATAATTGTGGTGATTAATTAAAGGGATAATTCATTCATCTATTTATCTTCAGATTGATGGGGTTTGAACCCCCCATACCCAGCCCTACACCCAATGTAGATACGTTACCATTTTATTACGCAATCATCTGTTAGATATATATCAAGATTATGTTACTTTTAAATCTATATATGATTATAGAAATCAAAGGATATGAATATGGACTTGAAATCAAATAGACCACGAGACCACGAGACCACGAGACCACGAGACCACGTGACCAGTTATACTATAGTGGACTAACTGGACTAACTGACTAGACTATACTGGACTATACTGGACTATCCATATGCTAACAAAACTAGAACAGCGAGACTACTACAGTGTACTAATTGATTAATTGACTAATTGATTAATTGACTAATTGATTAATTGACTAATTGATTTACTGTCTAATTGTCTAATTGTCTATTTATCTATTTATCTATTTATCTATTTATCTATTTATCTATTTATCTATTTATCTATTTATCTATTTATCTATTTATCTAATTGACCAACTGACTAGACGAAACTAGACAATACTGGACTATACTGGACTATACTGGACTATACTGGACTATACTTGACTATTCACTTTACCAACTAAAGTCTACTACACTGGAAATCACGGTTCTTAGAATATGACTACATTGGTGCTTCACGAGGAGATGAGCAAAGAGTGAACAAAAATCTAAAAGATTGTCATTTAGAAATTCTCAGAACCACATATCACCCCCACAGCTTAGTCTCTGGGTTCAGTCTCTCTCGCTACAGATACTAGTGTGACTACGGACTACGGAAATTTGGTGTACAATTGACAATTCACAATCCAGTACACCCTAAGATTTCCAGTCGAGGACATCATCTGGCACTTGACTGATTTCAATGAATCAAGTAACAAGTCCATTTCTCCCCGACTAATCACCAGTCTACTATTGGACAAAATTTCAACACAAAGGTATTTTTCAAAGGTATTTTTCAAAGGTATTTTTCAAAGGTAATTTCTCAAAGGTATTTTTGTTAAGGTATTTTTGTTAAGGTATTTTTGTTAAGGTATTTTTGTTAAGATATGGAACCAAAACAGCGTCCAACTTGAGCTCAATCTATTTACTGGCTTCTAGGCATTTGGAGCCAGTGGTCCTCCTGTGTTTCGCAGACTTATGGACTGGAGTAGTAATAGCAGACACTGTTCTTGACAATGGAGCAGTAATAGCAGACACTTTTCTTGAAACATTTTCTTGAAACTGGAGAGAGGAGTCTTGGTAGGATTTGGAGAAGTGGTCTTTGGAGTAGTAACTTTAAAAAATCTTAGTATTGGTGGAACTGGCCTTTCTTTGGTGGCAGTAAAGTTGGCAACAGCTTCGAATTTGCTAAGATCCAATTTCCTAGGAGTGATCTTGATTCCCTTAATATCCTTGACATTAACTTAAAGGTCCAATTTTTAGGCTATTGAATAAGTTCATGATAAAACTATGGTCTGGTTTTACTCGTGAATACAGACACAGATTGGATTCTCAGATGAAAACTGGGACTAATCTTCATACCAATATTAAATTGGCAATACTTATTCAATACCAAGACTTTTCAATAGACTATTGGCCAGATTGGGCAAAGAATCAAGTGTATTGAGGGCCACTGTGATTAATGCAGGAAAGGCATATGGTGAAAAAAAAAGAAAAAGAGGTGAAATTTGATCTTTTCCTCTAATATTATATCCCTTCATATCGACCTTTTTTGAAGACCCTATTTGAAGTCCCTTTTTCCTGCCTCCGAACTGGTTGACCTTTTAGAAGCTGTGGCCTGTCTTTTCGTTGCTATGTGCAGGACTATTGACTTGTGGACGATATGATCCACCAGATCCACCAATTCTAGGCCGGAAGCAAGCCCAAACCATGCCATAAATGGAAATAAGATCTTAATTTTGGACTCTAATTCTACTGATCAATCCATCGACCGTAGGATAAATATCTAGTGCTTTCAACTCTCTCCTGACTAGATCCTGGCTGGAACTTGACTAAAACCTGGCTAAAAATTGATTGGAATTTGGCGGAATTTGGCGGAACTTGGCGGAACTTGGCGGAACTTGGAGGTTCCTGGAGGTTCCTGAATCAGTCTACACTCATTTTTATGGAATTTACGATTTACTGTTAACCTTGGAACCTCTTACCACTTAAAAATGCTGATCCTTTCCAAATTCCCCGGCCAGAACTAAAAAAAAAAACAGTTCTTTAAAACCAGTTCTTTAAATCCAGTTTATTGGTGCGTTTTTAAAAGAGCTAAGTGTTTTCCGTGTTTTTCAAAGACCATTTTGAACCCAAGACCCAGGCCAAAACTTGCATAGCTGGAAACCCCACTGGTTTAAACCAAATCGACGTTGAAATCGACTTCAAGAACGGAAAATTTGACGGATCAGGCTTGAAAATTGAATATCACAGTCTGGAGGTGACGAAATCCACTGATTTTTACTCCCAAAATTGACCAAATATCCACTGAAATCTCGCTCCAGAGTTGACAAATCCACTGAAGTCTCACGCTTAATTTCCAGAATAAAAGGAATGGCTTGACCATTTTCCCCTAAAGTGTCTTTGCCTATTTCAACAATTCGTCTGACTTCGTCACCCGAATTTGACTCTTTGGGCCCTAAATACCTGAACAGTCGTTTTTTCCCGGACAATAATGCCTTAATTTTAAGCTGGCGACTTCAAATTTCAAACTGGACTCACCAATACATCCTGAAAACAACCTCAAGCTTGGGATAAGCATTTTTGTTATGAGTTTTCTCAGATCTTGTTTTCTTTGGGTGAAAACAATCACGGTTGGTCTTATGCTTATGTGCAGGCGCACTTTGATCCGACGAGCAGTCTCCTCTAGGATCTTGCTGGACTTGTCTTTCAGCCTTGTGATCATTTCCAGATTTCCGTTTATGCACGGACTCAATTGCCTCTTTTCCCTGATGCATTGCCTTCTTTACAGTTGCCAATGCTCTGTTATAAGGCCAGAGATAAATGTCCACCTCAGGACAATTGGATTGTCCGTGGTAAATCAAGTATTTGTGGGCATAAGAAATGGAACAGGCATGAAATGAACCATTTAAGAGTTTGTTTTCGGTGTCGAATTCCAATTTTGCAGGAGAAACTCCGGGGCCATACGCAAACCATTCATTCAAAAAACCCACTTCTCGCACGGTGGATGCAGCTTTCACACTCACGTGGTTATCTTCCAAAAAAAACTCCACGGGGTGTTTCTCTGGATTTCCATACGATAAGAAATTCAAATTGGGGCCCTTGGCATCTTCGAAAAAACTACAGAGTGGCTTCACGGTGCCATTGATTACGGCCACGAAAGCAACCAAGGTTTCCGATAACGTATCGGCCGAACCAATTTTTGGACCAATTTTTGGACCAATTTTTGGACCATTTCCTGGACCAAATTCTTGTGAAGGAGTTTTGGGTTTTTCGCCAGAATCATTCTCCTCAGTCCCATCTTCCTTCACTTCTTCATACCTATAGTAATCACCAACCTCGGGATTTTTCATGGTAAGTTGAGTTGCCTGGTCCAAAGGCAAGAAGTATATTTCAGCATCAAGGCAATTTTGCCGGAGAAAAGGCCCCGAGCCATCGAAAATCCCCCGTTTTCCGGGGATTTGCATGTCGCACGACTGGAAATTGGCATTCAAAAGCTTCATTTGGCCGTCAAAAGTCAACTGCGTCGGATGGAACTCCCCAAAGAGTATCACGCCTTGTCCTAAACTTACATGTTGCAACGACAGCTGGTGTTTGGGAATGGCGCAGTTATCTCTGAGAATAAACTCCACTGGATCATCGGAATGTTCCGTCAGACTGGCATACGATAAGAACCGGAATTTCTGGTCGTTCCAAATATACGCCGAGCTGGAAAGCATGACATATTTGTTTTTTATTTTGGCCACAAACACATGTGGATTCTGGAGATTAAAGGGTTTGGCATCACGGCTAGTCGTGTCGGTTCCAAGAACGGCTTTACCTTTTGGGATCATTGGTGAAGATCCATCGGGACGTAAAAGCAAAATTTCCACTTTAAAACACGTTTCGTCGTCCTCAAAGCTTTTCCCATGCTGAATGTACCGTCTTGTATTGTTGAAAAGGTTACAGGAGTAAAGCGGGACATTAAGAACCGAGCCGTTTTTGGCGAAAACCCAGCTGGTGGGCTCAATAAACGAAGCAAACGCCATGGATTCTTGGAAAAGAGCCAACTTCCCCGGAGTAACGGTATCATTGGTGGAAATTATATTTCCCCTTAAACTGAACCGAGTGGCAACTGCCGGAGGCTCTTCATACACCAAGATATGTGCATGCTGGCCATTAAAGAAAAAAGGAGCACTGGAGAGGGGTAGAAACTGATCCTTGACCTTGGCAAAAAAGTTCAAGGTATCGTTGGAGTCTGCACATACAATCACAGCAAAAACTAAGCGGAGAAAAAAGCCGTGGAGGTTCATGTGGTTTTCTGATATGCCCTCAAACCGGGAAAACCCTCTCTGTTTTATTTTTGATTTAAGCTGACTCCATCATTCATTGTACGGGTCCATGCAGGTCACGCACCAGGTCATGGGAAGCGAGCTTAAAAAATGGAACCTGAAATTGGAGTTGAAGAAATGGAACCTAGGAAAAGGGAAGTTAAAAAAGGGGAGTTTAAGAAAATGGAACCTAGGAAAATGGACTAAAAATGGAACATAAGAAATAGACTTAAATGGACTTAAATGGACTTAAATGGAATAAAATGGAATAAAATGGAATAAAATGGAATAAAATGGAATAAAATGGAATAAAATGGAATAAAATGGAATAAAATGGACTTAAAAGTGGCTTTGGGTTTGAAATAGAAGTGAATTCCGGGATTCGCCGAGAGCACTTTCCGACTGACCCTTCAAAAGTCCCATGCGTCAAATGACCAATTTTGGAAAAGGCACAGTGGAAAATGGATTGGTTATTTCAATGGAATACTCATGAATTTACAATTAAGCTTTGACTAAAAAATTAAATGGAATCTTCTGGTAATAGTCTTTTAACCGGTTTTTAAATAGTCTTGGAATAGTCTTGAAATGGTCTTGAAATGGTCTTGAAATGGTCTTGAAATAGTCTTGAAATAGTCTTCTAGTTAATAATTATCGTCTTTAAATAGTCTTTTCGTAGATAGTTTTCTAGAAAATAGTCCTAAAATCGTTCTTGAGGAGCACCGACGCCTGGATCTTGGGCGATTGTTGCGGAGACAACATTGTGGGCGTATCGGAGGCCTCGCTCATGAAAATCACTGTGAAGTCGAGCAGGGCTGCATCCGTGAAAAAGGCATCGAGTGTCTTGTAGTTTGGCGTAAGCTTGACTCCATTGTGGATGAGTTTGAATTCGCTGGGAAGCTTGGTATTCTCGGGGCACCCGACTTTGGCGGCGTTGCGCAAGTCCTGGACCGTGGAATTGTCTGGAACCGTGACGGAGAACGAAGATTCGGTGGAGACTCGGAAGTTGACTTTCATGATGAGAGAATGTTCACTAATTGTTCAATAAGTGGTCACTAAATGCAACTTCTTCTTATGGTCACACTGGCCAAAAAATGGAGATTTAAACTTTGCTTAGTGGAGTTCAGTGCCTAAAAATATCTGAGCCCTTGTATGGTGTGGGTATATTTGTTGGTAACACAGCAGAAATTATTCAGGAATTAGCAACAGAAAATAGTGTGAACTTTGTAGCCGGTTATAAATGTGATACTTGACTGATAAGCTTTAACAAGTTAATAATCAGGTACCAATTAGGAAGTTCGATTAGTAAGGTTTTGGTGCTCAACTGTTTTAAATAGTCCTTTACAATATACTAGAAAATATGCTTTTGAGTAGTACTTTACTAATTAGAAGAAAGTAGTCATCCAGAAAATAGTCTTTTTAATAGTCTTTGAATAGTCTTTTTAATAGTATTTTTAATAGTATTTTGATAGTCTTCTAGAAAATTGTCCTTTATGAAGAGTCTTTTGGAGAAATCGACCTTTATTAGAATAATAAGGAAATAGTCTTCTAAAAAATAATTTTAAAAGTGTCTTTTAAATAGTCTTCAAATCGTTTTTCAAATCTTCAAATTTTTTAAATCTTCAAATCTTTTGAATAATCTTCTAGAAAATAGTAGAGAATTGGCTTTAAGTACTCTTTTAAAAATAGTCATAAAGTCGTTTTTTAAGAAATACTTTAATGAATAGTCATAAAGTCGTCTTTAAAAGAGTCTTCTAGAAATAATCATAACATCATGTTTTGAATAGTTTCTAGAAAATAGTCTTCTAGAAAATAGTCTTTTGGTGAAAATTGACCTTTGGCTAAATGGTCTTTTAGGAAATAGTCTTCTACAAAATAGTCTTCTAGAAAGAAGTTCTTTAGAAATAGTCTTTAAAAATTCTACTACAAAATAGTCTTTAAATCCTCGTTTAAACAGTTTTCTAGAAAATAATCGATAATCTTCATTTAAATCGTCTTCTAGAAATAAGTAGAAAAATGACTTTCAAATAGTTCCCTATAAAATAGTCATAAATTATCTTTCAAATGGTCTTCTAGAAAATAATTTTAAAGAAGTTTTTTAATAGAGTCTTGGTAAATAGTAGAAAATAGCCTTGAAATTGTCTTTTAAATAGTCCTTTAGAAATAGTCTTTTGGAGAAATCGACCTTTAGAAATGGTCTTTGGAAAAATCGACCTTTAAATAAATCTTTTTAAAAAAAATCTTCTAGAAAATAGTAGAAAATAGTAGAAAATTGGCTTGAGTCACTCTTTTAAAAAATAGTCTCATAGTCGTTTTTAAAAGGTTTCTAGAAAAGAGTAGAAAATTATCTTTAGTAACTCTTTTAGTAAATAGTCATAAAGTCGTCTTTTAGGAGATAGTCTTATAGAAAATAGTAGAAAATCGTCTTTTAGTAAATAGTCATAAAGTCGTCTTTTAGGAGATAGTCTTATAGAACATAGTAGAAAATAATCATAAAATCGTCTTTTAAAGAGTCTTTTAGAAATAGTCATAGAATCACCTTTTGAATAGTTTAGTAGATAATAGTCATAGAATCGTCTTCTGGAAAGATAGTCTTCTAGAAAAATCGGCCTTTGGTAAAATAATCTTTTAGGAAATAGTCTTCTAGAAAATTTTCAAATTGTCTCTTAAATAGTCTTCTAGAAAGTAATAGATAATCGTCTATATATAGTCTTCTAGAAAATCTTCAAATCGTTTTTAAATAGTTTTCTAGAAGAATTGAAATAGTCTTATATAAAATAAGAAGTCGTCTTAAAGAAATGAGTAGAAAAATGTCTTTTAAAGAGTCTAAATGGTCATAAAATGTCTTTAAAAGAGTCTTTTTGTCTTCCAGAAATAGTCTTTTTAAACGAAAATATCGAAAGGATATTTCTAGATGCACTTGGAGACAGGAAAAAAAGAATAAACGGCCAACAATAAGCGGCTGGTAATAAATCCGAGGGAACGGAACCAAAGAAGCCTTCGTGGCAGAATTTAATCCGGTCTGTTGATTGAGAAACCCAACTTTCGCACCGCGTGCATGAATCCACTTACTTTACCGTTTTAGGAAAAAACAAACCCAAGATCCACACCAAGTCCCCACGTTTCAAGAAGCTGACATTTTAAAAATCGATTTGATGTAAAATCTGGGATCGTACAGGAAGAAAAAATTAATAAATAAAGTCCCCATCTCAAACTGTGATCTGCTCGGACCTTCCCCTCCGCCAAATTGCAATCAAAGTTTAAAAGTATTTCTCCATAGTACTGTAGAATACAGAAGTAGAGATTTCCAGTGGTTCAGAATATAGTAGTGTGAATATAGTAGTGTGAATACAGTGGTGTGAATTTGGTAGTGTAGGAATTTGTGCTCAGACACCCGTGCACCAGACAAGGTCAGGCGAAAAAGGCCCAACGCAAACACCACTTTTAAGGCTCCAAATCATATATAGACAGATTTTTTGGAATGCTGGAATTCCGGCCGTTGCAATGGTACATTTTTAAAGTTATACTAATGGTGGTGAAGCTTGCAAGTCGGGCACACAAAATGTGCCGGTGCGAATTCCGGCCGTTCCGGCCGTTCCGAGGGACCCATCCATCCAAATCAGTCCTTGTCTCTATAGGGACCTAAGAAATGCAAATCTTTACGAAAAAGCAGTTGATGTATAAGTACCATATAATGATTCTATAAATATCTTTAAAATAATAACCGGTTAAACCTGTGACCATAGATATATAACCGTAGATATATAACCGTAGATATATAACTATAATGATATTTACGCATCTTGAGTTTCTGACATAAACTATGTATAATAGATCCAGCAAACATATAATAAAGCTTTAAAGAAAGCATGACAAGAAACGAGAGCTGAAGGATATAGCTGGATTATAATAGTGACAAAGCTAATTTCAATGCTGTCCATTTATCATCCTTCCTTTCCAGACAAGCCTAAACCACTTAGACACTGTAATGTACTACTCTGAACAACCCTGGATATCCTAGACAATTAGATATACTAACAGTACTAGATATGGACAAGATTAGACAATACTAGACAAGAAGAGATATACCAAACAATACTAGACTAGATCCTTAGTTAAGTGGAATATCAACCACTATTTGAAGTAGCAAATCCCCCATTCATGAGATTATAGGAGATGGTGACTAAAAAAAGAAAAAACACTACAAACCATAGTAGCTGCATGTAATAATGAACTAGCAGGTGTAGGACCTTCCATAGATGTTAATAATCATTTAGGATACAGTAGTGAAGAATGCAGTAGGGTAGAATACAGTAATGCAAACTCCAATAGTGTACAATGTAGTAATGTAGAAATATAGTGATGTAATATATTGCTATAGAAATAGAGTAGTGTAGAATCACAGCAATGAAAAATTATAGTAAAGTAGAATTACGGTAATACAGTAGTGTAGAAATATTGTGGTGTAATATAGTGCTGTATAATACACAGTGTAGAATACACAGTGTAGAATACAGCATTTCAGAATACAGTAGTGTAGAATACACAGTGTATAATTATAGTAAAGTAGAACTATAGTAGTGTGTACATGGTCGACGATAACACTTGCGGCACCGCGGCTACCAAGTAAAGTTCCGTACTGGAAAAATCCAAAAGAACCAAATCCCCGAGCCCAAGCGGCGTAAGGTTTTTTTTCAACGAAACTCGGGATAGATGGAATTTCCCGATTTGCTGGCGGAGCCTCATGAGATCCGTTGTTTGCTTTGATTTCCACTCCTCCGAAGGCTCGTGCATAGTAAGAATACTACAACTTATAACAAGACTACCACTAATATTAGCTCAATGTTATGTACTACCACTAGTACTGGTTCATTATTAAGTGGTACAGTGTAATGTATAGAGAGAATAGAAAAGAGTCAGTATAGAGCAGAAAATACAAATACTCGGTATTTCAATTGTCAGTACCAGGTTGCAAATAAAGAGTACTCATTGTAATAGTCATACCGGGTCGCAGTATAGTTACTTCCTCATGGGAATTTCATTATACATATTATGAAGTATAAATTATAAATGGTAAACATTAAACACAATCATAATTTCTACGTATGATATCCAGGCAGTACTGAACCAGTACCAAACAGCACTGAGAGTAGTGTAGAGTAGATGTAATATAGTGATGTAGAATCATAGTAATGAATTACAGTTATGTAGAAATTTAGTGGTTTAGAAATGTAAAAAGGTAGAATTATAGTAGTGTAGAATTATAGTAGTGTAGAATATAGTAGTGTAGAATATAGTAGTGTAGAATATAGTGATGTACAATACAGTAGTGTAAAAAATAGTAATGTACAATACAGTAGTGTACAATACAGTAGTGTACAATACAGTAGTGTACAATACAGTAGTGTACAATACAGTAGTGTGAAAATTAATTAAAATATAGTAGTGTAGAAATAGAGTAATGTAGAAGTATAAAACTTTAGAATCCACAGTTTAGAATACAGTGGTTTAGAAATGTAGAAATGTAGTAGTGTAAAACACTCCTCACTATACAGGAAATGGGCCCCTTAACCTCTATACTCTTTGGTCACCTCACCTCAATCACTACACTCAAATTCATTATTTCACCCTCACTTCTCCCACACTAATCCCCACACTAATCCCCACACTAATCCCCACCAACCCAAATCTTTAGAAAGGGTGTTGTACGTTAAAAATAAAGTATAATGTTACAAACAATACGAACATTTCAATGTGAACAATTAACATCTAAATAACCACCAAACAGTATCCAGATAAGCTAAGCGTATAAAATGACTATAGAGATAGTTATAGGATCCACCATGGTCTACACTACATCACTATATTTACACTGAAATTACACTGAAATTACACTAAATTACACTCAATTACACCAAAATTACACTCAATTACACTAAAATTACACATGGTAGAATATGGTAGGGACTCCGAGTCTTCAACTTAGAAATCCAGCAGTACCATAAATACCAAGATCCGTACCGATCCTTGAGAAAAGTGGTTGATACTAATTTAGAATATAGTAATTAAGAATACAATGGTGTAGAAATAGAGTAGTATAGAATTATAGTAATTTAGAATACAGCAATTGAGAGTACAGTAGTGAAGAAAATAGTAGAATATAGTAATGCAGAATTACGGTCAGAGGGTTAGAAACCAAGATCGGAATGGTTTCAATTTATGAATTAACCAAGGGTTTAAAGTTCAACAGTTGTTTAATGTATACTCTTTTATGCAGGATATTTCTAGAAATGGAAGGATTAAATTTTTGAATGGTTCCGTGAATAAAGAGTCAATTTAATCTTCACAAAGAACGTCTTAATAATTGATAGATCGATCAATTGAATTATCCCCCCTTGAAGAATTGCTGGAGATTATTTACTGGCTCTGAGCTAAAGAGAAAAAAAGCTAGGGAGGTATCTTCTTTGGGTCAAGGGAGATTTCATCAGAAGAATGATTTCTTGTTTGAGAAAAAATCATGTGGTGAATTAGTAATCACATATAAGAAACCAACGGTCCTGTACCTTGTTCTTTTCAGTATCCAACTCCACGTCTTCTCCATGAAACTGAGACTCTATACATTTATCCATGAGAATATGTATACGGTTTAGGAAGACACATCGGTCTAATTCCTCCACCAACTCAAATCAAATTCAAGTAAAACGAACTGAAATCAAACTATATCAAATTCAAAGCAGAATCCTGCAGTACTGCTAGTAGTAATAGTAGGAGGTAAACCACCATTTATGGAGCATACCAAGACTCAAAAAAACGGAATAAAGACCCGAGGATTTTATTTAGGTCTCCAGTGGTACTTGTAGGATGATAAGCCATTTTTTGTGTTAGAGTGAAGTGACTAATCCCATTCAGATCATGGGTGTTCCGGTAGCTTAGCAGGTACATACTAGCAGTCTCTCACCAAGAGTGAATGCACACCATTCACCAAGATCTCACCATTTACCAAACTAAAAGAAGACTTCCCTACTCTCTACACCACTTTAATACTCTCCACTAATTTATACTCTCCACTAATTTATACTCTACACTAATTTATACTCTACACTAATTTATACTCTCCACTAATTTATACTCTCCACTAATTTATACTCGTCGCGGCTCTAAGTGGTTCTGGTGGTCACTATAGCTAGTAGTACGTGAACAAGATACTCTCAATGAGCCCAAGACTGACCATGGACCAGTTCAGGTGGTAGACGAGAGGTCAAACTTATAACTAGATGACGATTATTTATTTAATTACGTTCCACGCTGCCCGAGCGGGAAATATAATATATTGATTATATTGACTTATTATGATATCTATTATATAAAATACCACCAACTATAATAAATAAACCTGGAGATACAAAACCATGAGCCAAAGATAATACTAAACTACCTAATATACATAAAGCCATCTGAGATATTGAACTATAAGCTATAGTAACTTTTAGATCTATCTATCTTACCTCAAATACTTCTTCTCATATTATATCTAATACATAATTCGGAAATAAACCAAAGAATATTGATGGTAATATTAATGATCACATTAAAAAACTTTCTCTATAAGTACAATCTGATGTTAATTTTATATGGTGTTCTATTTGTTGTTTTCATTTGATATGAAGCTGATAATAATACTGATAATGTAGATAATGCTCCTAATATTGGTGCTCTATTTATTGAAACTGTTAATTATAATAATTTTCCTATAAACTTTAAAGATAATGGTGTACCCGTATTACAGAAACTTAATAATGTACAATTCTGACACTTTTGGACACTTTTGGACACTTCTAGACACTTTTGGACACTTCTAGACACTTCTAGACACTTCTAGACACTTCTAGACACTTCTAGACACTTTTGGACACTTTTGGACACTTCTAGACACTTCTAGACACTTCTAGACACTTCTTCTTGGTATATTGTGCTTTGTGAGAGACCGCTCAGCACTTTATTTTCTCTGACTCTACTAGTCAGTACTTGAATCAAATATATTCATATGGACTTGAAATCAAATAGAACATTGAGGGAATTGAACCTGCAATGAAAGCTGCATTATCTGTTATTTTATCAAATAGAATGGGAGTTGCTTGATTTGTATTATTTATAGGTTTATATATGTTCGAATCTTATCGACTCAGATAAAGGTAAAGCCTTTAAATGTCACTATAAGAGATGTCAGTTCGAATCTGATAAGGATTCAATTCCAAGTATGAACGTTATATGTAAATATTATAAAGTAATGGTTATTTATCATTATAATTAAATAAAAAATTAAAAAGAAAAAATTTAATCAGTGGATTATCAAGTTTATTACTTTATCTTGTCTTTGGGTGTACTGGTCATGGAGTCCTGCAGAGTATCGTAAATGGTAGTCCAGTTCTATAGAATGGATTCTAATATCCGCTTTTATGACTATGGCTAGATTTACAAGAGATGCTTTGCACTGTTTTGGAGATCCTCATTTCACTTATTCTGGAACCATAACTAATTATAATCAGTACTTTACCAGTGTTTTCTATTTACTCTACTATCCACCGACTATCTGCAGTACTACATATAACAACCCGTCTTTTCTTTATAAACCATCCAAATTTCCTTTTGTTGACTTAAATAAAAATATTTTTTCCGTCCACTCTTTTTTTTTTCCTGTTCGTTTTTTACCGAGCATTATTTAACATCTTCCATTTGCGAACCTTAATTTGTGCGAACCCAATGTCACTGAAACTAATGTTTAGTGCGCACTATTAAAGTGAAAAAGGCACATCCCACCAAAAATATAAACCACCAAAAAAAAAAAAAAAAAAGGAAAAAAAAAATTTAATGGGCCCTTTTAAAAGGAAAAAAGCCCACCCCCCCAAAAAAAAAAACCCCCAAAAAAAAAAAAAAAAAAGGAATACAAAAAGTTAATATAAAAAATTAGTACAGAAAATTAATACCAATAAGAAATACCATAAGAAATACCATAATTAATGAATACCATAATTAATGAATACCATAATAAATTCATACCAATAATGAATACCATAATAAATTCATACCAATAATGAATAAGTATCGATAAAAATACCATAATAAATAAATACCTTGATAAAAACATACCATTAAAAACGATTTCCATAAAAATACCATGACAGATAAATACCCCAATAAAAAAGGTCCATAATGAATAAATGCTAATATAAACCAATACCTATAAGAATTAATCCCAATAAAATTAAACAAAAAAAAAAACTAATACAAACTAAAAATGAATACTATAATAAATAACTACCATTATAATTCAACACCTTCATGAATAAATACCATAATAAAACCAATATCAAGTTAGATTAATACAAAAAAACTCATACAAAAAAACCAATACAAAATAATAAATACCAATACAAAAATAAAAAGCATAGACGTTGAGGTCAAAGAAGTATAGCTAAAGTTTACTTTTTAACTTTAAAAGAAAAATACCCGAATAAGATAAAGTACACTCAAATCAATTAAATTAAATGAGTTTTTCATGGTTTTATTAATGGTGAATCACAAAATGAAAAATGATATAAAAAGAGAAATACCATGAGAAATACCATAAGAACTACCATAATAAAAACTAATACTAATTAAAATCACCATGATAAAAACCAATAATAATTAATATCATAATAAATAAATACCAATAAAAACTAGTACCAATAAACAATACCGAGAAAAAACGATACCAACCATTAAAAATTAATACAAAATAAAAATTTATACCGATAGTTGCTAATACAAAAAAAAATTATACAAAAAAACCTATGCAAAAAAAGACTAAAACCATAATAATTACCATAGTAAATACCATAATAATTAAACACCATATTCAATTAAGACCAATAAGAATAAATACCATAATAAATAAATCCCATAATGATTAATACGAAGAAAAACATATACAAGAAAAAACCAATACCAATAAAGTCTCTTTAAAAAACCAATGCTAATAGATAAATACCAAAAGAAACAAATATAATAATAAATAACTACCACTAAAAATTAATACCAATAAAAACTAATACATTAAAACCATTAAAAAAACCTAATACCAATAAAAGATACCATAAGAAATACCCTAATAAATAACTATCAATACAAACTAATACCAACAAATATACACCAATAATGAATACCATAGAAAAAAGAGAAAAAAAAACCATTATAAATGAATACCATAAGAAACTAATACAATAATAAATAACTATCAATAAAAACTAATACTAATAAATAAATTCATAACCAATCCATGATAAATAAATACCAATAGAAGGTAATACAATAAGGCCAAATGAAAGAAAACCAATACATAAAGAAAATTAATACCATAATAAATACCATAATAAATACCATAATAAATACCATAATAAATACCATAAGAAACTGGTACCATAAGAAATAACTGTAAATTAAAACTTATACTAACAAATATATACCAATAAGAAATCAACCCCATGATTGAAGTACCTCAGCAAAGGATAACTTCTGAGAATTGAACTCAGATAAATTGCGCCAATCGAGGGCACTAAACTTATCAAATGAAAGAAATCGTGAATTAAAATAATCCGTAAGGAGTAGTAAGAAGTCAAAATTATAAAACTAATATACAATCTTATTTACTCCTATTTATAACATCAGTTTCCATTGATTTATATTCTTTATTATATATATCTATATACACATTATATACAACCTTTATATATTTGTTATAAATCAATAATCATAAATAGAATGATATGTATAAGGTATAAATTATAGATATAAATAATAAGGATTTTATGCTGCATTATATATACTAATAAGTGCATTAAAGATCATTATTTAGAACATATTAGTATGCAAATATAAACTAGTGGATAATGAAAGACACCCGAATTAATTAATACCATAAGAAATAAACACCAATAAAAAAACTTAACACCAATAAGAAACACCAATAAGAAACACCATAATTGTTACTATGATAAATACCATAATAAATACCAATAAAGAGAAATACCAATAAAGAGAAATACTAATAAATAAATACATAATTAATACCATAAGAAAGGTGATTTTTATTCAGAAACGACGGCAGCATGCAGGAGGCACATAGTGTGAAGGAGCAAATCAACGAGTTGGGACCACCCAAAGGATTCTTATATGCAGGTGCTTTGAACCCAATTGATCAAGACATTTATGACTATTTTGCCAAGAAAATGGATAACAGAAAGGTCTGCAGTCAACGCTCAGTGTTGCTGGGAGAGATGGTACAAAATTCTATTTCTGGTGGAAGGGTAAGAATAAGAAAATTAATAGTATAAAATACGAAAAGATAAATACGTTCCCTTTTATAGAATTAGTATAGCATTAAGTAGGGTTAATTATAAATTATAGTATCAGGCCTTGTGACCATAAATTTACAACTCCCCAGCTTCCCAGCTTGCTGGGAAATATGAAAGATAAGATATCTACATAAACAATATATATCTACATAAACAATATTTCTATAATAGGAAAAATAAACCAGCACGAAGTGCGTAGTGAAAGATAATTAAAATAAAAAAGAAGATTCATAGTAGAAAGTAAAAATTAAATAGAAGTAACCAAAAATTATTCAATAAAGTTATCCACTTTGGTGCACCTTGGTGGAGAATAAAAAGTGAAATAATAAAAGCATATAAAATAACCAGCACGAAGTGCCTAAGCAAGGCAGGACCGTCTGCAAACCATAGCACTGGGACACAAGGAATAGCTATCAATAAAATTAATGCTAATAAATAAATTACATAATAAATACAAAAAAGAAATACTAAGAAAAAATAACACTAATAATACATAATAACTACAAAAAAGCAATACCATTGAATCCCTATGAATCCCATAATAATTGTAACGGGTTTGAATTGGTGGGTGGAGGTGAGAATGCAGTGAGGGTTTGCATGCACTACTTAGCGCACGCGAGGCCAGAGGCCAGAGGTCAGAGGCCAAAGAGCGCACCGCATTTCGTCCCACACTTCTACCGCACTTCATTCCAACCACCGCATTTCCAACCACCGCATTTCCAACCACCGCATTTCCAACCACCAATTTCACTCCAGGCGCCATGCAATACGTCGTTGGAAAAGTGGGCGATTACGTGTACAACCAATGGAATTCGCTTAACCCCGCCACGCTTTCCGGGGCCATCGACATCATTGTCATTGAACACGCGGACGGCTCGCTCCACTGTTCTCCTTGGCACGTGCGCTTTGGTAAGTTCCAGATCTTCAAGCCGCTGCAAAAGAAAATCGACTTGTATGTCAATGGCATCAAAACCGATATCCCCATGAAGTTGGGCGAAGGCGGCGAGGCGTTTTTTGTGTTTGAAACCTCTTCTAAGGACCTCTCGCAGAGTTTGGTTACGTCTCCGGTCATCAGTGCCGAGAGTTCGCCTGAGATTTCGCCCGTGGCTTCTCCTACGCTGGCGGAATCGGATGAACCTTCTGGCGTCTCGAACGAGCCGGAGTTGCTTGATTTGAATGATGAAATCAATGCTCACTCCTCCTTGACCAATGAGTCTCCGCCCAAAACAACCTTGCGGAGCGAGGGCTCCAGCCCGCTGAAATTGGCCTTTGAAAAGGTCAAGAAAATCTCCCAACAGCTCAATATCCCTTCCAAGATCGACGACAATGGCGATATCATCCTAGATATGGATGGCTACAAGCCTAACTCGCAGAAGAACATTGAACTGTCGGACGAGGCAATGCATTCGACGTTTTTGAATGAACTCAATAGCTTGGCCAAGGGAAAGGGGCTCCTTACGTCCCATGGAACCCATGGATCCCATGAAAACGACGAGGAGTTGGCCTTGTTTCAGAGTGTCTTGAGGAAAGACGATAATGGGAATGTCCGCATTGTCTACGATGATAATGACCTTGGGCCATCTTTGGATGATCTTAGTGAACATGGGCTTACATTCCCCGCAGAAACCACTGTTCTCAAATCTCCGGAACCGGAGTCTGCTTCCTCTGATGAAAACAAGGTGTACTTTAAGACCTTGAGATTGACGTCCGAGCAATTGTCCAGTATGAAGCTCCAATACGGGCGAAACGACCTTAAGTTCCGCCTGTCGCAGGGCAACTCGCAGATCGAATCCCAGCTTTACCTCTGGAAAGCTCATACCCCCATTGTGATCTCCGATATCGATGGAACCATCACCAAGTCGGATGCGTTGGGCCATGTGTTCAACATGCTTGGCAAGGACTGGACGCATCCCGGCGTGGCAAACCTTTTCCAGGATATCACCAGCAACGGCTACAATATCATGTACTTGACGGCCAGATCGGTGGGTCAGGCCGATGTCACCCGACAGTACCTCGACAGTATAGTGCAGGACGGGAACAAGTTACCCAAAGGCCCAGTGATTTTGAGTCCTGACCGAACCATGGCGGCGCTTAGAAGAGAAATCATCTTGAAAAAACCCGAAGTGTTCAAAATGGCATGTCTTCGCGACATCAAAAGCCTCTTCTTTGCAAAGCAAGACGACTTGGCCGACGAAGACAATGAAGACGACAGAACACCCTTTTATGCGGGGTTTGGAAACAGAATCACCGATGCCATCAGCTACCGAAGTGTCAAGATCCCATCGCACCGTATCTTCACCATCAACCCCAATGGAGAAGTGCATATGGAGTTACTTGAATTGGCAGGCTACCGGTCGTCGTACCTCGACATCGGGGAGTTGGTGGACCAGTTCTTCCCTCCCTTAAACTTCATCAGCAAGGTCAACCATGGCTGGAACGAGAACCAGCTCAACCAGTACATGCACAACAAGGACGAGAACTGGAAGGACCAGGCGGCGTCGCCCGACTTGCCAAGGTCCCCCGGCCTGCCGCGAAGCCTCAACTCGGAAGATCTTCCCTTGAGGCAGGACGATAAGTTCACCGACCTTAACTTCTGGAGAGATCCCTTGACCAACTTCAGCGAGCTCTCGGACCTAGAGGAGGAGGACGACGTGGCTTCCCAGAAAAGTGCCCCCAGCCCTTCCAAGTCCCCATTGCTAGGGCCTGTTTCCACTCACCTGTTATCTTTAAAGGAAGAAGACTCACCGTCCAAGAAGGAACGGCCCATTTCTGCGTCGTTCACGTCTCCTCTTAAAAACTTCATGCGTGGAGATATCGAGCCCAAGGCCATGAAGACTCCTCCTCAAGCTGACCAGCAGCAAAGGACCCAAAATGGCGACGCCTATAAGCGACGCAGTGGGTTGGCCAATGACGACTTTGATGACGACTTTGATGATGAGGATGAGGATGACGATTATACCGATGACGACTACGACAGCGAAGAGGATGAGGATCAGGATGAGGATCAGGATGAGGAAGAAGAAGAAGAAGAAGAAGATGAAGATGAAGATGAAGATGAGGATGAAGAAGATGAAGAGGAAGAGGAGGACGAGGACCTAGATTATGATTTGACCAAAGACGAGGACGAGGTGTTTGATGACGCAGATGGTGACGATGGAGTGCACCGGGCTTCGGAGGTCGATGATGAAGATATCGATCTTGATGATGGGCTTCCCGAGAAGCTGAGTGCAGGCACATCTGAGAACAAGGAAACGGTCCAGGCGGAATCTGCTCCTAAGGATGTGAAGATTGTGACTGCAAGCGATATTCTCAAGAATATGAACTTGCAGGACTAAGTAGTGGAAGAGATTGTCTGCAGGCCTTCCAAAATATGCATTTATAAAAATTTCATATATCATTCATGTAATTCATTGGATTGTATGTGTAAAAAAGAATTATGGGGAGGAAGATCTGAATCTGGAAAAAGAAAAAAAAGAAATCTCCGATACGGGGAATCGAACCCCGATCTGCTCGGTGAGAGCGAACTGTGCTAGCCATTACACCATATCGGATTTTATAGAGTTTAAAAATGCGTGGTTTATTAAAATATCTATAAGCTTTAACTTAAGCTGATACGAAAAATATACAAAACATAGACGTATGCTATTTTAAACCATTTTGGTACAGATAGACCAGATCGCTTGTATAAAGTTTCTAAGGTGTGAGATTCGCGGACCAGATAAAAAAAGAAAAAAAGAAATCTCCGATACGGGGAATCGAACCCCGATCTGCTCGGTGAGAGCGAACTGTGCTAGCCATTACACCATATCGGAATAATTGAAATAAAAATATACGTGGATTATTAAGTCATGAAATTGTGGCCAAAAAAAACTATATAAGAAAACGCAATGGATTATATTCTTGTACCTCAACTAGGAACCTCTTTTCGAAATTCTTTGATGTCCTGCATGTGGCTGTCAATAAAATCCTTGTAAAATGGAATTATTTGTCATGGCAACAAGACATCCCTATATACAATTAGAAATTAGATATGGGCTCATATGTACATGTACCAAGTTTTAATTGTCACTCCTGCATACAAGGCCCGCTTGTCCAGGGTGTTGAACTTAAACCCTTGGTTAGTTCATAAGCTGGAACTATTACGATCTTGGTTTTTAAATCTCTAGTGAGCGTAACACTTTTTTTGCCACGTCAGTCTTAGGGTGTACTGGTCTGTCTGTTTTCTAATACTAGGAAATCGTCATTTCCTCTTCTTAACTAAGCTTATTCGCGCAATGCTTCGGACCAAACATTGGTCGCGAATTTTGCATCCATGAATGAACACCTCGTTTTGCCATGAACACCTCCTTTTAATCTTAGGGTGTACTGGTCTATCTTAGGGTGTACTGGTCTTCGGATCTCTGAGCCGCAGATCGTTGTGTATTTTGGCTTGCTTGTCTTCCTCACGAACTCTTGTGGGTTCCTCTGCAACCAAGGTGTCGTTGTTTTCTTTGCGGGAGGAGTCTAACCTCGCACTCCCTCTATTTCTATTTCGAGTAGATTCTTGCATAGACTAAGAAACAAGTGTTGTTTGTCCAGTTATACAATCTACCAAAATACAGATTCATATGTATTTTTTTCTGTCCAAACATTTATGTATAGACTTTTTGAAATACTTTTGGCCATAATTTTGCCATGTGCCAATAATTATCACCAGAAATCGTTGCTTTGTTATATCTTTTGGCTACAAAAATAACTCTAGCCTTTTATTCTTTTAATTCTAGCATTTGTTTCTTTTCCACAGAAATGGTACTTTGCAGAGGAAATGGCTGCAACCCCCGGAATTGCCCCGCGGCACAAGGCACATCCGTACACCAGACAAGGTCAGCAGAAAAAGGCCCAACGCAAACCACCCATAATCCTTCTTTTTTTAAATGAAAATTAGTGTTTTAGAATGCTGGAATTCCGGAGACACTCTCTGTTTCTTGGAAGATTTAAAAATAACGTGTGGATGGTTTTAGCATCGGCACTCTCACTAAGCGTCCAAATCCGAGGGCTCTTTCCGAGGGCTTAAATCCGAGGGCCCAAATCCGAGGCTCCCATTTCGCACCCATCCACTAGTCAGCTGTATAAGTATGTAAATTTGCCTTTATAGTGACTTAAGAAATTCACTTAAATCTCTATTAAACGTTCTACTATTTTATTGTTGAAACCACTTTCTTAGCTACTTTACTCTGGTAAAGTTCTTGCTTAGCTTTATTTACTCTGGTATTGGCCAAGAGCGGGCCCGATTTCCGTCAATAAACAAATGGGTAGTCGAGTTTGACAGAAAACATAAGACAGAAAAAAACACGGGAAAAGTCCAACAAAAGGGTGTTGAACTTGTCCATTCCCGACCGGCGCGATTGAGAGCCCTGCCTGAACCACACGGCACGAGACGAAGAATTGTCCTGACTTTCTAGGGTTTCGGTTGGTCATATTGCCTGCTCCGGAGCTCATGCCATCAATTGAGGGCTGTATGTTTCTCTTGATTCATCGACTCGGTGACCAGCTTTCTTTGACCGGTTACGCTTACCTCTCCGTTCACCTTTCGAGTAACAGTCCATGTCAGCAAGTTTTCCAAGAAGGACCAAGTAAGCCTCCTTGAAGTTCTTGAGTGGCATTCGATCCAAAGTTTTAGTCAAGTGAAGATTCAAGCCGTTCAAATAAGCCGCGAGAATATGCTTGTCATGGTTTTTAAAGCTGAGGTCTGTAAACCGATAATAATCCACGAATTCTCGGTGATACTCCTCAAGCGAACCGGTCTGCCTGCATTGTAAAAGCATGAGATGATGCGGATTTTGGAGCGGAGCGTGGCTTTCAAACTCGAGTAGGAATGCCTCTATCATGGACCAGAACCGTTCAACCTCGAACCCACACACTTTTCGCCATTCGTTTATCCAATGGTTGTACTCGGGAACAACACGGTATAACTCGACAAAGCACTCGTCATAGGACATCTCGTACTAATACGCAAGTTTCCGCAACACGTCGATGGACCTTTTCACTTGTTGATAAGCCAGCTTCTCGGTGATAGGGCCAATAAAGTCATTACAATCTCTCATGCATCTGGCGTCCCTTCGTGGACATCCCCGTGGGCCGTACTTTCGCCCACCAGCCTTTGGTTCATTGTCCGTCTCAGTTCTTTTCAAACTCGTAACAGTGGCCAGAGGATCTGACTTTGCCTCCTGGTAAGCCTGGATCACCGAGGCGACGAGTTCATCGTTGGTCTCTTGGGTTTCTTGGAGCCAACGGACCGCCTGGGGGAGCTCGTCCGATGTCTCTCTTGTAGACACAAAGCTGGAAGATAAGGTCAAAGGGGTAGAAGGTAAGGTCGAAGGAGTGGAAATTGAGGGCGAAGCAGTGGTGGATGGGGTTATTGGGGAATCCATGATTGTCATCGTTGTTGAGCAGCGCCACCAAATGTTAGAACTTGTACGTGGCTTTGGGATTTATAACATCAAGTTATATCAGTTGTATATTAAAATACTGTAACATGTCTTAGGGGGATTCCTGGGGCTTCTTATATTCTGGTGGGCCACCCAGATGTATGCACTCCATGCTGCACCAGGTCCCCTTGCGAAATTTCTTGTCACTGCCGCATTGTTTCACATTGGGCCGGCTGCACCTACGCGGCCACACCGTATGCGTCCACTTGCATCTTCATAATAGATAATAGGGATAATTCCACGAGTACTAGAATTGAGGATAATCCTACAAGTACTAGAATTTAGGATAATCTTAGGAGTACTGGAATTGAGGATTTGAGATCAGTGAATTCTACTACCACTCATGAGTACAAGAGGATGTGAAGGCTAGTATTTAAGGAGACTGGTATACTGGCTGTTGAACTGCAAGTGGACGCATGTGAATTCCCGCACCGGGGGTAAATCTCTAAAAAGGATATCTCCCGGCCAACGAGCATCATAAATCGCACAATGCAATGCACATCCTGAAGGCTGCTGTTTCATAAAATCCCTCAAGGATTACATAAACAGCAAGGAAGTATATAAGAACCAGGATCCCCAAGACATTCAGTATTCGCCATTGCAACTGATGTAACATTGTTGAACTTTCGGAACTTTCAGAACTTTTAGGACTTTCAGAACTTTCAGAACTTTTAGAACTTTTAGAACTTTTGCAGGTGTTGGGATTTATAAGGCTAGCTGTATCAATTGTTTGAAGAGTGTATACACATTAAAGGGACTCCTGGGGATTGTTCTGACAAGGCAACCTGCGGGTTCTTATATACTTTACTACTTCGGGTAACCCTTGAGACATAGAGTGAAACAAACCACTTTACTACCACTAGACTATACAGTACTACACTAAGGTATGTTCTAATTCAAAGGATCAGAAGATGGTTCTTTTAGAGCCAATCAGCAGACTGATCTAAAACACTTATGAATAAAGCAATCAACGTTGATGTACGGATGATTATACTATAGTATTATTTATTATACTATTCTAGTATGTTTTATATTAATTATTTACAGACTCTATTATATGATATCATTTTAATATTCTTATGAGATACCACATGTGTATCATGACATCTCCCATATCTACAATTGTACTGGGCGCCCAGTATTCCAGTCTTCTTGAATACCAGCGTTCACGCCCTCTCATACTTATGAGTTGTAACCAGATCCTTACTTCTAGTAATCATAGCATTGTCCCCAGAAATATTTTCAAGAAATGGGTGGTTGGTGTAGTGGCTAGCATTAATGCCTTCCAAGCATTAGACATGGGTTCGATTCCCGTACCACTCAATTTTTTTCAATTTTCCGATCCGTTCTCAGATCTACGATCTCACAACATACGAGATTAACAAAGGAAAAACACTTTTTTTGAAACCGCGATAACCCAAAGGCCTTAATGGATTAGGTGTGAAACTCCCCGTCGTAATCATTTATTTATTAAAGCCCACATGGCCCTTTGTATTGAAATTCCAGTTGGCCGCAACAACAACACCGTTACTACCATGGCCGGTGCGAAGAGACGTGCGCGCACCGCCAAAAAGCCGCCACTTCTCAATGTTTTCTCATCCACCCGTTTTCCTCTTCCCCCAACCACTATTTCTCCAATGTCAGACACAGAAACCCCCATCGCCGAGCCGCAATCCCCTATTGCTGAGCCTCAATCGCCAATTGCTGAGCCACAATCCCCAACCGCTTACGCACAGCCCCAGGAGCCTGTTGCTGGAAGCAAGCTTTTCGTCAGACCCATTAGTTTTGAAACCAGCCGTGAGTCCGTGGAGGAGCTTTTTGGTGGCATTGGACCCCTTGCTGATGTGCAGATGATGCGCGGGTACGCCTTCATTACGTACGAGACTGCAGCCGATGCCACGCGTGCATCTGACGAGTTGTCCAACACCGACCTCAACGGAGCCTCTTTGCAGATTGAGTTTGCCCGGGAGAAAAAGGAGGACACACGCGGAAAGTACCGGGTCAAGGTAACCAACATCCCCGAGAACACTGCATGGCAAGACTTTAAGGACTTTGTCAGAGACAAGACGACATTTTCGCCAACGTTTGCCAAGGTGTGGCGTGATGACGAGTCTGGAGAGACCATTGGAAACCTTGAGTTTGGATCTGCCGAGGAGCTCGAGAAGTCCATTTCCTTGTTGAACCAGGCTGAGTACCAGGACGCCATCTTGGCTGCCCAGGAAGACACATCTCCATTTGTTCCTCCTGCTGGTAGAGGCCGTGGAGGCTTCAGAGGAGGCTTCAGAGGAGGTCGTGGAGGCTTCAGAGACGATGGCTTTAGAGGAGGCAGAGGAGGATTCAGAGGCGGAAGAGGTGGATTCAGAGACGACTTCAGAGGCGGACGTGGTGGCTTCAGGGGCGGCCGTGGAGGCCGTGGAGGTTTCAGAGATGATGGTTTCAGAGGAGGCCGTGGAGGTTTCAGAGGCGGCAGAGGCGGATACGACCGTGAGAGCCGTGGAGGTTACGAAAGAGACTCATATGTGCGTGACAGATCTCCCACCCGGTACTAAGCTTGAGGACATTTCCAAGGGATAAATGCCATCCAGGCCAATTAAGATATGTGTCCAATAAAAAGATGTATTACTTCGAATTAGAATAGGTGGGCCTGGCAGACCAGCAATGACAAACCCTCATACCACATCACCAGAACAAACACCAAAACAAACACCAAAACAAACACCAAAACAAACACCAAAACAAACACCAGAACAAACACCAGAACAAACACCAGAACAAACACCAGAACAAACATGAGATACAAAATGGTGGACACCCTGGCTCATCATTAGAATGACCTCACCCGAGATCAGCATCGGAGGTGTAGCTGGCTACCCTCATACAATTTAATTCAAAAAACATTTAAATAGAATCTATATCCATATTTAAATATATAGATCCATATCTAATTATTTAAATATATGTATATATCCATATCAATATCATGTTTGAATCATATCTAAATACAAATACAAATTCATATCTACATCCACATCTTAATCCGTATTTAAATACATATCTAAATCATATTTGAATTAATATTTATATCAATTTCAAAGTATAAGTCTAAAGCTATATCTAAAATCATATCCAAAATCATATTTAAAAGCATATTTAAAAGCATATCAAAAGATATATCTAAATCAGATCGCGCGGTTCAATTGCAGCCCTCGGCCATGCGCATGCAGTACGTTTCAGATGAAACAACTTAGGCATTGTACTGGAAAGAACAATATTGGTCTATGCTCTCATCTGGCCAATTATAGAGCTTTCATCTAATGAAACTTAGGGTGTACTGGTCTATCTAAGAGGTGCGTGTTCTCTCCCTGAGGGAATATATAAGAGGCGAGCCAGTCGCACTTATGTAGATAGATAGATAGATAGATAGACCAGTACACCCTAAGATTAGTTAACAAACAACAGAATACAAATGACTAATATGATTACTGAAGTTCCACCCTTGATAGAGTTACTAAAGAACAACGAGATAAGTGTTCCATCTTACGCGAAAGTTTACGCTAACGCGCAACAAGTTCTGCATAAGCGTATCATGGACTTATTATTATTCGCACCTTACAAATAGTCTCAAAAATATGAAACAGATAGTAAGCATACAACAGAATGCCAATTTAACAAAATGGTGATTGTGAATGTAGAGTACATTTAGAGAGTCCTTTTAGAGAATCCTTTTAGAGTATTATCGTAATATTTTTTTCAAGTGCCTGGATAAGAATCTCACTTTTATGAGGGTCCGAATTCGCACCCAGTGGTTGTCCCAGTACACCCTAAGTGTTGCGCTGTTTCATATACAGCCGCATATTTCGGAGTGAGTACCTCATTGATCTCCAATAACTCTCTTAAGTAAGCGAAAAAATAAATGAATATAATAGCAACATTGGTGGAACGGTTAAAGTATCCTAAATATAAGACTGTCAGTTAGTTAATTAATTGCTACAGACTGCCTCACTGATGGATGAGGTAATTTAAATATTAACTTGTTTAATGTACAGTCGGAGTCCCAAATATATATATATATATATATATATATATTTACTTATTTTCATAAGGTTTATTTATTATTAGGTGTATAAAAATAAATAAATAAATAAATTTAAACTTGGATTTTTTGGTCAAGGATGGCCCTTTATATATATTTATCTATATATAACGCAACACGCTATATGCAGGAAATTATTATTATTATTATTATTTAGTACTTTATTCATGGTTGGTTGACTCATGTGTAATCTGAACTTGTCTTATAATTCAGTACTGAAGTGAATGTCTGTTCTCTGACAAAGGAGGCGACGGAGTTGCCTCTTATATATTCCCTCGGCTAGAGAATACGACGCCACACATCTCCTGATATCCTTCCGTAACTATGTCAAAGATGTCCTCATCTGGACAAACTACATGTACATTCCATGCCCATGCAAAACGTGCAGGAGTCGCAAGGCGTTCATGTTTAACACTAAGATCCATAATCTGGTGCGAAAAACTTGTTCCTGTACTCAATAGGGCAGGAACGGTTTTAAAACAAATTGTCGTTTCTTATTAGAACCCGTCACAATGCAGGACTGACCCACCACCAGGAATAAATCATTAAAAATTCTACACAAGAGTGAAATCGTGGTTTTGGTGGATACACGACTGGCTATAATTACTGTCTAAGCTTCTGCTCCCACGCCAACTCCACCTACTCTACTGTGATTGGTGGAGGTCTTGGTCCGGTATATAAGCATTCTTTTACTCTCTTTATTCTCCATTTTCATTGTCACTAACAGCTGTGCTGAAAGCAGTGTGGAGCAGTGTGGAGCAGAAGGAGTATGTTGGATGGATGGCCTGGTAGTGGTGTGTGCAGTACATTGAGACATGACCAAAAACCCAAATGCGGAGAGTGAAGTGGAGAAAAAGGACAAGAAAACTGGACAGAAACTGGACAAAACTGGACAGAAACTGGACAAAACTGGACAAAACTGGACAAAGAAACATGGACACTGGACTCTTTAAGTACGGACCACACGAGCTCCAGGAGGCACGGGTTTACCAATACTCAGCCAAGAATGAAAATACTATTCTCTTTATTCACGGTGGAGCATGGCACGACCCCACCAATACGTACCGGGACTTTGACCTGGTAATTCAGATGCTCCTGCATGACCATAAGATGCTCCACACCAATATGGTATCGATGAACTACCGGCTTTCTCCGGAGATCCAACACCCAGCCCACCTTGAGGATGTGTTGGCGTGCGTCCTGCACATAGCCCGCCTGAAGTGTGGCCAACTACTGATTGTGGGCCATTCGGTGGGAGCCACGCTTATGATGCAATTGCTTAACTGGAAAAAAATGGTTGATGGGAAGGAAATCAAGGTGAATTTCCCGAATTTGGGCACATTCTATTTTGTCGGTGGAATCTACGATATGGTGGACTTGGTACAGGAATATGGAGATCCGTACCGGAATTTTGTGGAGAGGGCGTTTAAAGAAGATTACTCGCCGTTCAGCCAGCTCAGCTGGAATCAAAAGTGTACATTCGACTTATTGCCCCAGCATTTGGTCGTGGTGTATTCTCACCAGGATGAGTTGCTCACTGAAAGACAATCGTTACGGTTTATCGACCATCTCCGTGCTCAGAATTACCCAGTGGAATATTTGCATGGAAACTGGGGGCTTCACGAAGATGTCCGCAGGCGGCCCGAGTTGGCAGAGATTATAGCAAAGAGAGAGACACAGAAGACAAAAGATGGAGACAAAAGATAGAGACAAAGGATAGAGGAGACAAAAGATAGAGAAGACAAAAGCAGAGAAGACAAAAGCAGAGAAGACAAAAGCAGAGAAGACAAAAGATAGAGAAGACAAAAGCAGAGAAGACGACAGAAGACAAAAGTTAGAGAAGACAAATATGGAGAGAAGTCAAAGGCAGAGAAGTCAGAAAACGGAGATAGAAGACGTCAGACATTTTGGGAGCTATTGAGTATCTGAGGAGGAATATGGGTCTGGGTTCAAGCTCTAGCATGAATGGTTAATCTCATCCATCAGTGGTAGAGTCCAGAAGACGATTCGTCTTCATGTCCAGTCCAATCCGATAATTTCAACTATACTTATTAATGAGGAAAAGTGGAAAGTCCCTTTCGGGCTGGCTACCATGTTCTAGTTAAGTTCCAGTAAAGTCTGGTCCCAGTCCATCTTCCTGTGTTATGTGCAGGTAGGCATGTATCTATGATCTATGATCTACGACTACCACTGTACTCTACTGGACCACCGTTATGGTGCCTTATATTTTCTACTTCCCTTTTTCTGCCTCAAAGTTAGGGTCAAAACAAAAGGTACTGCATACAATCACCAAAATGCTTTGTCCTGCTGTCCCACCAATTTACATGTTCACTCTTTGGTAGTGGTACCAAACAAAAGAGCGAGAGCTATATATTCCGGGTGATAAATTTTACTATGATCCACCAACTGGGTTGGAATTTGTGTGTAATTAGTCTCCAAGAACTCTAAGAATTGCGCAACTTTTGAAGATCTGGTTTTTTATGTGGCTCTCAATAGTACTGGAAATTGGTATTGTCGCTTTTTAACTGGACCAAATAAACAGCCTAAAAGTTAATATGGGGCCGACTGGTTCCGGTTTACCAAAGGAAAGCTTGGGCACCCAAGCTGGTCTGTCTGCAGTATATTACCTTATGTGCAGGTCAGTTTGAGGTCATTTTTCCCCATTCCAGCCATCGCAGCCACTCCGAACTTAAAACCTACAGACCTGCTACTCTTCAAATGATTCTATTCAAATTTCATCCAATTTCATCGAATATGGCCAGAAAAAATCTACCCTTTCCCTCGTGCACTGCTGTGTGTCCTGCACTTAGTGGCCGGCCCTGCAGCTAGTCGTCGTGGCCCATCTATCTCTATACACTACACATCTATTATATACTGGCTATACTTATATTAGTATAATTAGGATAAAGAAGTAGACCAGAAAAGAAGGCAAGAGTAAAAGACGAGAGTAAAAGACGAGAGGGAGTATCACAAAAGTTATATTATTCAGTAGAGCAGAATTTTTAGATCTAAATGTAACGTCTATTAGACTACTTGATTTATATAGAATTACAAAGGGTATTTTGATGGTGGAGAGAAATACGAAGGAGAGTTTGGTGGGTAGAATGGAGGGGACGATGGAGGGAGTGTTTTAAAGGGGAGGAGTGCATGGGGGCATGAGCGAGCAGGTGGAGGTGTACGGGTGGCATGGCCCACAAATTTTTCCAGCACGCACACACTTAGTTCTCCAGACTTCCAGCACACACATCATGTTTCAATCGTGGGCCGATGCCGAAGATGACATCCCAACCCCGGAGATCACCGAGAACAAGGACGGAACCAAAACTGTGGTCAGCTATAGGCTTAACGCCGACGGTAAGAAGGTCAAGATCACGCAGAGAATCCGAGAGGTGAAGGTGCGGGAAAGAGTCCACCCTTCCATCGCCATCCACCGCACATGGGCCAAATACGGCAAGGAGAAGCACACGCCCCCAGGCCCCGACACAAGAACCACGCAGCTTGGAGAAAAGGTGGAGTTGAAGCTTGCTGTGTCGTGGAAGGAGATGGACAAGAAGGATGAGGAAGAAAAGGCCGAGGAAACCGCCAACTTGGTCAGCACCAATAGACTCAAGTGTAGAACCTGTGGCGGAGACCATTTCACGTCCAAGTGTCCTTTCAAGGAGACGTTGGGTGCCGAGGCTGCCGGAGGCTCTGCTACTCCCGAACCTTCAGATTCTTCCAAGTACGTGCCTGCACACATGCGGGCCGGTGCTCCTACCAGAGAGTCCCGGGACGACTCTTGTACTTTGAGGGTCTCGCAGTTGAACTACTTTGTTGATGAAGACATGTTGAGGAACGAGTTGCTTGCCAAGTACGGGCCTTTGCAAAGAGTGGCTCTCATCACCAAGAGAGAGACGGGAGAGTCCAAGGGTTTTGCTTACGTGACGTTTGCCACGGAGCAGATGGCCCAGTTGGCCTTGGACGAGTTGAACGGCAAGGGTTACCACTCGTTGATCTTGAGGTTGGAGTGGTCGGTGAAGAAGAAGGTTTAGCATTGGTCTTGGCGTACTCCAGGCGGTATTTACAAGTAATCATCAGTAATATAGGTATTTAGAACACTGCAACGAAATTGTCACGTCATGTAAACCCCTGCTTGGTACTAGAATCTTAAGATTAGGTCAGAGTGTACAGTAGATGATATACTCACGTGATTGAGTAGCATAAAGTAGGATAGAGTGGGAAAATAGACAACTTTACGGGTCTTAATATCTACAAAATTATACATTTCTCAGTTTCTAAAAATCCAGAAATTTCTGGAAAATCAACAATTAAGACGGTGGATTTTCCAATTGGACAGAGTTATCCTTTCCGAAAAGACAAAATTGTACAGATTCACGGACAGATCTGCAGACAAATCGACAGAAGCACAAGCTTTTGACTAGACAAAAGAAGGACATTGACATATAGACTATAAATTTATAAGTCTACTCTAATGATCGAAAATTATTAAAACAAAAGACAAAACAAATATTCCCAATATTCAAAGTATAGTAAATCACGCACATTTTATGATAGGTCAGGAAAACATAGACAATATCTTAAGGTTTAGTGGTCTAGGAAATCCGCCATATATTAAAGGAAAGAAACGAAAGAGAAAAAAAGATAAGCAACATTTCTTATTAATTCTTAAAAAATTTGGTTAGGATGAGTTGGAGGGGTTCACCTTTTATAAGGTCTTGAAGCTGGAAGAACCAACAATCAAAAGTAAACCAATTTAATGGCAAATGCCACTTTTCACTTTCCCGATATTTTGATATATTTATATGGAACATATTATCTTTTTTCAAAAAAGAAAAAAATTCACTTTTGCATTGGCTTGAAATTAGTCATTGCTTTAATAATAATTATATAGCAGTAACTTCTGGAAAGCCTTTAAATAGTCAGAAAGTTTTAAATAAAGGTTTTAAAAAAGGTTTGCTGGACTGGAGACCCACCAAGCAAAATGACAAGGCCGTTGTTTCGGACCAGTTTATCAAAAAAGCTTTTGAAAACAAGTATTATCAATACCATCAGAACCATTGTTAATTCCTTTCCTCTCTTCTCTCATCTCATCTACCTTCTCTTCCTCCTTTTCCTTTAACTATCTTCTCTTCTGATCTCTTCCCTTCTGTTCCCTTCTGCTCTCTTTCCTGCTCCCTTAACTACCTTTCCTCATCTACCATCTCTTTCCACCTTCTCTACTTACTTCCCTTCTCTCATCTCCTGTACTGTCTCTTCTCTTCCCTTCTCTCCCCTCTTCCCTTCTCTCTTTTACTGTCTCTCCTCTCCTCTCTCTTCCCTTCCTTTTCCCTTGAAGAAGCCTTCCTGGGTATATCACCCGTGGTATACCCGGTACATAAACATGTATCCACTCTAGCGAGGCTTAAAGATCCACATCCTCTTTGATATCTTCAACAAAAACATCAAGGTTATATATATATCCCAGTATTTATAGAAAAATAGAAGATACAACCTTTTATTAATTTCAACTTTATATGAATTTAATCTAGAATTTTTTATAATATAATTATGGTTTATATGATTGATTTATATTTAATTTATATCAACCGTTTTAACCTCAAAGAATATGGCAAAGTACCCGTTCATGGTATAGGATTGGGAATTGCCGCAACCAAATCAATCTCTCAACCGTCAAGTTAAGAGAGTCGGGAGAGAGTTCTTGATAGAAGTGTTGGAATTGTTGTCAAGTTCTACCATCTCTCTTTCCTCCTTCTCTCTCTTCTCTTCTCTCTCTTCTCTTCTCTCTCTTCTCTTCTCTCTCTTCTCTTCTCTCTCTTCTCTTCTCTCTCTTCTCTCTCTTCTCTCTCTTCTCTATCCCACTGATTACCACATCACTATAGTCTCCTCTACCTTTCTTCCTCACCCTCACCCTCACTCCCTCACTCCCTCACTTCTCACTCCCTCACTTCTCACTCCCTCTACACATTTGTAAAATCTCATGGAAAAACCAAAACCCATAAAAAATACGGAATTCAAAATACAACTCCAAATACGACTCCAAAAATCGAGAATACAAAACTCCCGTCCAAAAATCGGGAATACAAAATGCCCCTTTTAAAAATCAACCATTCACTTTCTCTCTTAACAATGAACCTCCTGAAATAAAAAAAAACAAAACCTTTTTTTTTGGTGATGGTCCCAAAAAAACATCGTGGGGCGCTGATTGCTAAGGAGGTTGCTGGGATTAGAGGCCCACGCCAATTTTTTTTAAGCGCACGCGCGTTTCGAAAAATCCGGGCGTGCCTTCCGTTCTCTCTTATTCTCATTCTCACTGATTCTTATTCTCACTGATTCTTATTCTCACTTTCGCTTCAAACCACCATTGTTATTATTCCATTACCATTAGTGAAGCCCACACAAAAAAGAAGAAATATCCGACACTTTCAATTGGCCGCTAATTCAGATTAAGATCCCGTTTTCCCTTTTTTGACGGCTTCCATTTTTGAAGGCTTCCTCCCCTTCCTTTCCCAACCACGTGATTGTCTCCCCACGTCTTGAAACCATTGCTGTTCGTTGCAGTCCTTAGCACCCGCACTTTTCCATTTTCCCCCATTCTTCAGTGGCCCTCCCCATTGTCTCCTAATTTTAAATGGAAAATGTCCAACAATGACCTCGCCAAGAAACCAAGAACAAAGTTCCTTAGCTTTCTACGCAGAAGCCCCCGCAGCACCAGCTCCAGCGGCGCAAGTGTAAAGACTTCCGATACTCGCCGCAATCTGGACACTCGCAGCCTGAATAATACCCTTGGCCTGGACTCCACCAGTCTAAATCGAACCTTGGACTCTAGCTTTGTGCATAGTATCCCTGCTGAAACTTCTCCAAACCATGATACTAGCATTCTGCCCGTCTTGGACCTGCCCATCATCCACCATCCTCATGAAAAGCTCCACAGCCATGATATCCACGATAAGAGCCTGATGAGGCCGCCTTCTTCCTTCGAAGACGATTCCGGCCCGGAGTACGATCTCGATGATATCATGCTGGATGAACCGGACCATGGAGAATGTGAATCCTTTGCCATGTTGGAGGTGGACAAGGGCAGAGACTTGCATAGTTTCTTCGAGGACCTTCCAGCAGATGCTCTAAATTTCCCCAAATACACTCGTGTCAGCCGGAAATCCAATAAGAGCCCTAAGGCCTTGAACCACTTGTTCCTCTCCCAAGAGATACGGTGTCCCTCAGCATATACCGAAGATTCCGAGCACTCTTCCGACCACGATGACCTGACTCCAGGTGCACAGTCCCAAGAGATTCTCATCATGGAGTTCTCCAAAGACGGGAAGTACTTGGCCGTTGCCGGGCGTGACTCCAAGATTACCGTGTGGCAGGTGATATCGTCACCTTTGAGCCAGCTCAAGTATAAGAACTACGAAAAGTTGAAGACTGAGGCCCGTGGGTCCCAAAAGCTGAAGCATTCTTTGAGTGCCCCAGTATTCCTCCAGGAACCCGTGCGGGTCTTCGAAGGCCACTCCAAGTCCATCTTGTGCCTAGACTGGAGCAAGAACAACTTCTTGGTCACTGGAAGTATGGACAAGACAGTCAAGCTTTGGAGTATCGACCGACCACTGTGTCTCGAGACATTTAAACACGAGGACTTTGTTACTGCCGTGCGGTTTCATCCCAACGATGACCGCTTCTTCATGAGCACTGCTCTCGATAACCACATCCGCTTGTGGTCTATCATAGAGTCGTGTGTTTCCTACAGCAATCATTTGGGAGATGAATTCTTGGCCACTACCATGACGTTTACTCCCAGTTCCGAACTATGCATTCTCGGAGGCTTTAATGGGACGCTCATGGCCGTGGAGACCCAGGGCTGTCACATCAAAGGCAGCTACAACCTCAAGAAAAAGAGCCGACGGGGCGCACGTGACAATAAGATCACCGGGCTCGAGATCTTCCAGGACCCAGGCCTAGGCCCCTCGTCCGGTGAACTCGACGGTCTCAGTATGCTCTTGTCCACCACCGATAACCGGATCAGTCTCATTGATATGGGTAAGGGCAAGCTTGTGACACGCTTTAAGGGCAGCTCCAGGAAGAGTTCATCCATCATGAAAGCCTCGATGAACGAAGACCGGCTGTTGGTGCTCTGTGGGTCGGAGGAGCACTGGTGTTATGTGTGGAGCAACAACAACTCCATCATCAACAATAAACTCCGCAGTGCTATGAAGGAAATCTTGAGGGAGCTGAAAACCCAGCTTACTGAAAAACACAAGAGTTTGTCCCGGATCTTGCACGATAACAAGTTATGGAAAAAGATCCCCGTGCAGAAGTTCTTGGAGAACTCCAATGATCAAAATTACATTGCCAATGATAATTCGAGCTACGCAGCATTCCATGCACATCACTCACGGGTCAGCAGTGCCCTTTTTGCTCCGCAAAGCACCAAAAAATTGCTCAAGTTCTCCGACGATGCCATCTTTGATCTTGCCAAAAGAGGAGCCGAAATCTCCGACACGCCACATTCACTTTACGATGAAGACAAGCTGCTTGACAATGGGCATATCATTGTCACGTGCGACTCGACGGGTCTTATAAGGGTGTATCGCCAGGATTCAGCCTACTATATCCGCAAAAACTTGATTGAATTGAAGAAGTTCTACAAGCGAGAGCTCGCCAGCCTGCGATCCGACACGACCAGCCCGAACATTAACAACCTCAAGATCGACTTGACGTCGCTCAACATCAAGACCATGAAAACAAGAAGTATGAGTCCGGCCAATGAAAATACTTCTTTGAAAAGCCATGTCCAACACAAGCTCAAGCTGGGCAATCGCAACAGCCTCTCATCCACTTTGAAGCGCAACACCAGCTTCAACCCGCTGAGGAAGTCTGCTAGTCTGCAGAACAAGTCTCCGCAACCCACCGAAAGAAACTCATACTTCCCCACTGCTTCTAGAAGACCCGAGATGTTCAATGTCCACAGCACGGATTCTTCGGATGCAGAGTGTTCGTATGCGGAAAACAACTCTCCTCTCCGGCTCAACGAAACAAGAGGAAGACTCCGCAGAGGCTCTTCTTTGGTCGACAGTGATTACAACAACTCCGTTGCACTGCCATTGATAGGGTATCAGTTTGCAATGAAATCGACTGATTCCTTGCCCTCGCGGGTCTGAGCCATCCGATTAGATTTTTGAATTATTAGTGTTACTAACATTTCAACCACTGGTGTCATTAATAGTCACCAACAGTCGACACTGACTAACAGTATCACTCAGAGGAATCACGGTTGATGTTTTGGCGTACGATCTCCAGGTACACCGGCCCAAGGGATTTTCTGTTCAAGTCCAAGCGGCCCGTGACTTCATCGCCCAAGGCTCCCGTCCGCTGGAACGAAAACAATTTCACGGTATATATGCATAACTCTTTCTCCGAGTCCCACGTGTCCCGAGAGGCATTTTCGTCTGTCTCAAACACAAAGTCGTCGTAGTTGACATCCTCTCCAGACCCCCTCTCAAGTTGTTTCCCCAGTTTATGGGCTAGTCTGGCTTCCTCAATGAAGTAAACGTCCAACAAGGCCCTTTTCAAGTCTGCTTGGATAGGGCCAGAAACATAGTCTTTCAAGGCCGTCTCCGCAAACAACTCATGGAAGTTCTTAAAAGAATTGCCTGTAGAAAACTTGGCATGGAAAACCCTCAAGGATGTCAACATATCAATGAGCACCGTAGACACCTTCAGCTTCAACTCCACGAGTTTCTTCAACATCAGCCTCATCCTCGGGTTGGAGTCCGTGGTGATCTCATTGAGTTCCTTCACCAGCTCACACATCTGGATACACAAGCCACTGCCGTATTTAGCAACGTCTGCGTAGTCCCCCAAAAACAAGGCCACATCAATGGACGAGCTATCGTTGCTGGCAAAAGAGAGGTCCTCTAGTTTGCGGGAAAGAGTGACCAGGAGAAAATCAAACACTGCTGTCCAGGACTCGGCCACATGCTCCATGACCACCGAGAGAGAGGTTGGCCACACCTGCACCAAAGTGGAGAAGTTTGCTTTGGAGAGCAACTTGACCACCAACACCTCCAAGAGAATCTTGGACGAGCCCAATATCGGTTCCGACACGAACCGGTGGATACTGGTGAAACCACCAATATGATTGAGTTTCTGGAGCGGCAGCTTGACGTTAAGAAGTCGGTTGAGCACGATTTTCTGGTCGCTCGCCAACATATTGTTTTCCTCGCTATCGTTGGTATCCTCTATGGGTTCCGACAGAAGCAAATCGTCTGTTGCCTCGGAGACAAGCGACAAGATCAAGTCTTCGATCTTCATGTTGATTTGTGGAGTCAAGATCTTATCGTCCCGCATAACATGCGTATTTCCCGAGTGGTCGCCATCAAAGCCCAAGAGAAGCGTCTGGAGATACACGTCGAAGGCCTCGTTGAGTTCCTTGTTCCCAGAATCCATATCGGCATAGTACCGCAACACTTTCTCATGCACAAAATTGTAGTCGTTGATGCTGGACACGCTGTTATAGAGCTTGGCAATGTGGCCCGGGATGGTGATGAGAACGGCGTTCCAGAGGGTCATGAAAACAGCATATACCCGTGAATTGCTGCTCAGATACTCCTCCAACCGGGAGAAGTATGTGACGAGCTTGGGCAACGCATAGTTGAAGTCGTCCGCCTGTTCTGCACCTTTCTTGTCCATGGTGAGTATACTCAAGATGGCTCCAGAGATCATGCTCAAAGCCATGTATTTGAGGCTCGGCAGCAGGAACTCCAAACGGCCTTTGAGCTCCTGTTCAATCAAACCCGATTGCGGCTCTAATGCGTCTTTGGGCTTAAACTCCACCGATGACAAGTCACATAACGTAAATTGGATAAGCGACTCCCACGTATTCTGATAAGCTGGGAACGTGTAGATGGTGGAAAAAAGCCGGTTGACCATGAATTGGAGCGGGACTTCTGATTCCGAGTCCATTGCCTGGCCTCGTTTCTCATTCACGTAATGGGAGTAGGACGGGTCTAGAAGCTCCGCCAAGATCTTGAAATCAAGGCATTTCGAAACACTCAAGTTGCCAGGTCTTTCATCGAACAATGAACATTCGTGGGACGAGAGAAACAGCGAAAACCGCTCCATTTCTTGCTGGCTTCTGCGCATGCAAATGGCCCCAATGAACTTGCAAAGCTCTAGTTTCGACTTGGGGTTAGGGCCCGATACCAAAGCGGATTCCACCAAGTAAAACGCAAACAGGCAGATCTCATTGCAATCATCAGTATCCAAAAAGCCAAGCTTGAACAACTCTTGGTACACGCCAAACAAGTGGGTTTTAATATTAGTGTGGTTCTCCACCCACACCATATTAATGAGCTGTTTCTTAAAGCGTTCAGTGAATTGCCGGAAACCCGAGCCCATGGTATCCTTCCGCAGCGTGGTTGTTTTGTAGAGCTTGTGGAGCAGCTTAATGACTTCCTCCTTCACATGGTCGGATGGATCGGAGAGAAGCCACCCGAGATACCGCAAGTACTCCGGCTGCAAGAACACATCGCCGTAGATGGTCATCCAGTCGGCCAAGTACTTGGCACATTCCTGGCGGATGCCCACATCCACGTCACGGTACCTGTGGACGAACATGGACAGGAAGATATCGGAGATGTATTCCATGAGAGTATCCTTTTGCGAAGCAAACGTAGAGATTGTTTTGTTGATCATATCGATTTGTTTTTCAGAAGCCCGTTTGCGGCTTTGTTTGTTTCGGACCGTTTCAAGCAGCCGTTTCAGCTTTTCTAAGGAAATGGAGGCTCTGGCCACCAAATCACAGAGCACCGACTGCATACTAAGGAGAATCGTGCTGGAAATGTACCGGAACGGCCTGACGTTGCAGGCGGAAAGGGCCGTCAACCAGGCCAAAAGAGACGTCATCATGGGGGACGCCAAGGACGAGTCCGAAGAAATGGCCTTATACAAGGCGCCATTTTCATGGCCCATGCGGATAAGACTCTCGAAAAACTGCACCACATTGTGCCGGAAAAACTTGATCTCCTTGTTGTTGGAGATGAAAGGATACTCATGGTACTTTTGTCTCTTGAACATAAGGGCCACCTCCGTAACGGTGGCAGAAGCGGAATCATCATTGAGCATATCGTGGTTCTGAGTTTGCGTAGTGCATCCACAGCATCTAAGGATAAAGTTGAACAACCCCGTCATGGCATTGCAAGTGTTGTGGGAGAGATCTTCCAAGTAAGATTCCACCCATTGTAGAGCGAGATCTGTAATAGGTGCGTCTTTGGAGGAAAGGGCCTTGAAGAGGGGGACTTCGGAGGCATCCGAATCCAAATTCGACCCGAGTAAATGGTTTGGGTTGTTGAACTGGTTTTGGTTGCCTTTCCTTTTGTTGGGCCCCCGTTTGGGGTTGGGTTTGGCTGTTTTGGTTGGTCTAGCTGAAGGTTCATAAGGCTCATTTTCTGGGTCCCGGTCACTTTCAGGGTCACTTCCAGGCTGATCCTGCTCGTAATCAGTATCGCTAGCAATGGACTCCAGATCCGAATCCAGCGTATCCACTATAGGCAAAGCTCTTTTTCGCGTGGCTCTAGTGCCTACCATGGCCATGATATTGGAATAAGAGTAGTTGAGACGCGTATGCGAGTCGCACTAAACAGACCCGACAGGCAGACACTCAGATCTCTAGACAAATAGACAGATCTCTAGAAATACAAGAAGGACAGATATAATAGACAAAATGGACCATGAGATTCGGGTTTTATGGTAGCTAATTCTATGGACACTTTTTTTTTTTTTTTGGCGTGGTTTCGAGATTTTACCTCGTTTATGGAGAAGACCATGGAACACTCTTGACAGGACACCCGTACACCAACGTTTTCAGAGCAAAAAAAACCCCACTTTACTAGCCAAACTGGTAGTTCCAGCTGAAACAGAAGAGACTAAAGATTAATGTATTGTTCTTTTTCTTTCTTTCTTTCTTTTTTATTTTAATTTTTTCTTTATTTTTTTTTTTTTTTGGGGCTTGGGTTGGAGTCCTGTTTCGGCCAAGTGCAGCTTCAGGGCTTGTTTTCGCACCCAATCGTCGCAACCCCACGCGTCAAACAATAGAATCAAATACTGGTCATGGAACGGGAAAGAAAAAGGGGAAAAAGGGGAAAAGGAAAAAAGGGAAAGAAAAAAGACTTTTATACATATACCCAACCTGCATATACAATACCAACTTCTTCATCGATTTTAGCCAAACAGGTTAGGTGATTTCCTGGCTCACACCTGCACAGGACCATCAACTGGGCATGTCATGAACCAAGATATTTTTAAATGTAATAGAAATTAAAACAAAAGGTTATAAGATGACAAAAAGAGTTGAAGAGTCAGTGGCTTTGCTGAATAGATCAGTACACCAACAGAGCTCGCCTCAATAGGTTATGAAGTAGTTATATGATAAATTCCAGCAATTCTAGTGACCACAATTATGTGGGATATAGACAGATAGATATAGATAAAGAATTGGATGTAGATTTAGATTTAGATTTAGATTTAAATATAGATAAAGATAAAGTTAAAGCTTTAGTAGAGAGAATAGATTTAATGGAGTATAGAGTATGAAGTAGAAGAACAAAGTACAGAGTGTGGAGTAAGAGTGGCCGTAGTACTAAGTGGAATCGTACAGTGTATAGAGTAGGATTAGTAGATTAATCATAGTAGAGAATCTCAGGATCTCTGCTACACTATGATCTCCATAGTATCTCTTTCTGTAGTCTGTAGTATACCCGATTGGGATATATATATATAGATATATATATTATGTTACGTTGTTTAGCTTTGCCGAGTCACAAAGTCTTGTCTTTTTCTAGCCACAAGGGCTTATCTTTTTCTAAGCACTTGGCTGCGAGATACGGCCTCAACTCGTTTGACCAACTTATTGAAGAAAGTATTGTTTACAGGTGACTATTGAACTTTTTTTTACTATACCAGGCTCCACTACAATATAGAGACCACCATGGTAGCTTCAAAATATAGAATATGGGTCAGAATAGGAGTTTAACAAAGCTGGAAACACCAACACTTTGATTTAGAAATAGGTACAGGTTCGGCCACTACCACTAATAATAATAATGATAATACCTTTAAATCTATGGATACTACTACTACTACTACTACTACTACTACTACTACTACTACTACTACTACTACTACTACTACTACTATTACTACCTTTTCTATTTTATGAATATCATCGTCTGTATGTGTATAAATCTTGGACTGTGCTGGCTTTCAATTTTGTCTAGCTTGCTTTGAAGTTATGGAGACTGGTTCTCAAAGAATAAATCAAATTCTTACACACTATTGGAATACATAGGTGGTGGAGCCACACATTCACATGATGAAACCTCAAGGAAGATTCTTATTTTATATACGTCTCCTAGTTGTATTTGTGTCTATTACACAAAAGGAAAAAGCAAATTTGGAACAATTATTTACTATTGTTATGAAGGTCCCTTTTCTATAAAGATACTCCCACCGTCCTCGGGTAGGATGTTTTCCGTTATTTGGTGTGATAGCATACTACTACTACTACCACTGATAATAATAATAATACCTTTTGATTCTATGGATACGACTTAAGTGTGGTTCAGAATTCAAGATTTCTTGACTTAGAAAAAGATGGTGAGTATGGGTTGAGCCGTAGGACAGATTGCTTCTTTTTGGATTATTCTAGGAGGTTTTTAGGGGGATTTTAGGGGATTTTAGGAGAATTTTGGGATGATTCTGGGATGATTTAACATAATTTTAGGATAATTCTGGAAAAATCTAGGTTAGTTTTCGTATTAATTCTGGAAAATCTAGGATGATTTTGGGATAGTTCTACGATAATTCTAGTAATAACTCTACCATAATTTTAGGATTCTTCTAGGATTATTTTTAGTAATTTTTAATAATTCTACGATAATTCTGGGAATTAGTGGGTTATGATGCCAGATCCAGGGCCAGATCCAGGGCCAGAGAAATACGCACTCAATGGTCAAGTACCAAAATGCAATGGTCAAGTCCATGTTTAAGCCAATCCACTATAAAATTAATGGAATTACCATTAGTTATTTAGATTCACTTTACTATTAGATACTCATTTAGTGGATGGAAATTTCAAGTGATATACAGATTGAGGTGGAGATTATAATGGTATAGAGATTGAGGTGGAAATTGTGGGTGGAGATTGAGAGGGTGGACGCCTGCACGGAGGAGAGGTGGAGCGCGCGGGCGTGCGCTGCCCAAGATGGCACGAAAAAACAAGGTCAACAACACTCAGTACATCCACATCCACCATGTCTACCCCATCACAAAGCGACAGCAAGCCCGAAGCCCTGGTGTATGAAGCACCGGTGGTGCCGGAGCCCAAAGAAGAGAAAGTGGACAAGGAAGAGAAGGAGGCCGAGCCCGTGGATCTAGAACAATTGAGAGCCAACTTCCAGGAGAAGGCAAAGACATACTTGATAGAACAATCCAGACACGTGGTGATTCCATCCTTTTCCAAATGGTTCGATATGAATGCCATCCATGCCATTGAGAAAAAACTGTTTCCCGACTTTTTTCCTCCCAAGACCCTGGATGACGTGCCTGCTTCCGTCTACAAGACCGCAGAGACCTACCGCAACATGAGAGACTTTATGATCAACACTTATAGAATTAACCCCATTGAATACTTGACAATTACCGCCGTGCGCCGTAACTTGGCGGGCGACGTGGCCTCCATCATCCGTGTCCACCGCTTTTTGGAGAAGTGGGGCTTGATCAATTACCAGATCGATCCTAGAACAAAGCCCTCCTTGGTCGGGCCCCAATATACTGGCCACTTCCAAATCACATTAGATACGCCCAAGGGCTTGGCGCCTTTTGTGCCCGAGGGTCTTGCCACCAAGAAAAACGATTCTACTTCTGTTTCTGATTCTGATTCTGCTACTGCCCACGCCTCCCAAAACGGCCATGTGGTCGAGTCCACCCCCAAAGACACTGTCAAAACAGAGGATACTACCATACCCATCAACATGGAAATCACGCGAAACATCTTTGACGAATCCAAGGGCTCCAATAGTGCTCCCTCCGTGACCTACTTCTGCAATGAGACCTCCAACGACGTTTCCGATGTCAGGTACCACAACTTGAAAAACAAGGCGCTGGCTGGAGGCAGCCTTGGTCCGCTGGTGGTCAACAAAGAGTGTTACGAGCAAGGCCTCTTCCCACTGAACTTCTCTGCCTCGGACTTTGTCAAGTTGGAGAAGTCGACATCGCAGAGCGAATGGTCGCAGCAGGAAGTGTTGTTGCTCTTGGAAGGTGTGGAGATGTTTGCCAGTGCCGAGAAAAACGCCCAGTCTTTGTTTGTCAATAACAATGGGCAATGGGACCGTATCAGTGAGCACGTGGCCTCCAAGAACAGAGACGAGTGCTTGGTCAAGTTCTTGCAGCTTCCTATTGAGGACAAGTACTTGCAGAAATTGATCAAGCAGGAGAAGAAGGAGGCGGTGGCCCAAGAGGGACTTAACAAGGAGCAGATCGTGCAAGAGGTGGTGGAGAAGCTAATTGAAACTGCACAGGGAAAGGCTCTTGTACAGCAGAATAGCGTCAAGAACTTGGAACAAAGTGTGCTTGACCAGAAGAACTTGATCAACCAGATCATTGAGTTGACGTTAGAGAAGTTTGAGACAAAGTCCAAGTACCTCAGCCACCTAGAAGCAGATTTGGTCAAGACAGAGAACTTGTTGAACTTACAAAGAAAGCAGGTGCTTGTGGAGAGATGGCTTAATTTCGAGAAGATCAACCGGTTCAAGGAGCACCACGCAAACCCGGAGTTGAATGGGCTCTTGGACGACTTGTTGACGCCCATCAGCATCAACGAAATCAACAAAAACGTCAACAAGATCAATTTGGACGATTCCGCTGGGCCTTCCACGCAAACGATACAGGAGCCCGAGGACGTTGGCTTGCCAATAAGTGTGGCGGAGCCCAAGGCCTACAAATTCTGGTCTGCATAAGACCACCCCAAGTCTGAAGTCTGTTCTGCGTGAAGTCTAAAGTCTGTTCTGCGTGGTGTCTAAAGTCTGGCTGCGAGAGCAGCCGAAAAGTGTATATTAAGTTACTGTTAAAGAAGCTAGTGGTTTTATTTCTATAGTCCAATCTGGGGTTATTAGATAGTTAAAAAGAGACAAGAGATGTAGTTGGTTGTGGTTCGTTGTTTTGGTTTATTTGAGCGCTATATGCAGTACTCGTGATATACCACGTCAAAATTTGGGACAACGGCCTAAAATTAACCTATTTAGTCAAGGACAGAATAATAAATAGGTTATCATGAAGGCACGGAGCCATCTAAAGTGTTCTGGAAAAAGGGTCGTGCCGTGCTCATAAGAGGGCCGACTAAAATGCGTACCATTTAGTTTGCAGGAGATAAAAATGTACATGTCGAATCCATCCTGCACCACAAGCTATTTACACCAATCTCGTTAGATCGATATATGGAGTATAATAAAACAGCTAATATTGGTGAAATTAGTAAAATGGTAAGATAGTACTTGATAAGAGTCACTTTACTCCATGATTATGAGCACTGTCCAAATATTAATTTGGTTATGAGCCCGGACTTCAAAGCACCAACCAAATTAATCATTAAAAAATCCCACGCTAATCACTAATTCTAATGGCGTATTTCCAATTGAAAAAAAAAGTTTTTGAAGCACCTGTGCAGGAGCCAGGAGCTTGTCCAGGAGTATTAATCATTGGGTGTTAGTCCTCTAATGTATACTTTTCAGAAAGCAACTATGGCCGGCTCATATTCTTGTAGTTCCAACCAATCATCAAACACTAAACACGAGTCACTTTAAGCACACCCAAACTAATGGATTCCCCTTGTGATTTCCCCAGTCAAGCACCCGTTGTAAAGTCAATCTTTTCTTAATGCTCTTTAAAATGTAAGGACACAATCACGACGATTTTTCTGGTTATGACTTCGAAATTAGGGGGAATGCGCAGCCTTATATATTTCGCAGGGAGAGTGGGGAGGGGGCTGCTCCTGCATGGCCCATGGCTGCAATTATAAACCGCGCGGGGCGAGAAAGGGGAAATTGTATATAAACCCTCAACCCCCAGGTTTTCTCCCGTTTCCTCCAAACTTTTCTTCTTCTCCCTTTTCCTCCAAAATTTTTTTCTTCCTTCTTTTTCCTTTTCCTCCACTATCTTCCTTTTCCCTTCATGTGGATGTTGAAGATTTCTGATGAACTCATACGATCAAACGGCTAATCCAGATTCAAATCAAAATCTACATCTGCATTTAGTGGCCATATTTTTACCGTTTGACTTAGAGATAATCGATCACCTTATGAGAAGTTTTTTACTAATGAATCAACGGTTTAGTCATCCTTTTGTTTGTGAAATCAATTTAGGAGCCTGAAACTTGGAAATCACGTTATAAGAAATTGGAAGTACTAGACGAAATTGGCCAAATTCAAATCATTGGGAAAATTGATATTAGTATAATTAGTATAATGAGGAAAATTGGTGTATTAGGAAAATTAGTATAATTAGTATAATGAGGAAAATAGGTAAATTAGGAAAATAGGTAAAATTGATATTATTAGCATAATTGGTGTAATTGGTAATATTGGTGTAACTAGTAAAAATGGGGGGGTAATTAGGAAAAGCAGTATAATTAGGAAAAGTAGTATAATTAGAAAAATTAGGAAAATTAGGAAAATGGTATAATTAACAAATTAAGGATATTGGTGTAATTGTATAATTGGATTGGTATAGATGGAGAGAAGAATCCCACTGATATCGGGACTTTGGGATAAACACAAGAAAGCTAACATTAAAGCAAAGAATCCATAAGCTTTTGCTAATGCAAATGCTAATGCTAATGCAAATGCAAATGCAAATGCTAGAAAAAAAGTTGCTTGAGGAAATAATGTAATTTAACCATTTAGATCTTGATTAACCATTTTGTTTATACCGTTTATTTAATAAATAACTTTTGCTTATTAATCGAGATATAATTATGATAAATAGTGCCTTTGAAACCAATGAATTTAAATATATAAAATATATGAGAAAATAAAGAAATATTTATATTTGCATGAATTAGTACATTTCGGATTAGGGTTAACCCAACTCATTTATTAAATAATCATAGACATCTTTTATATTAATAATACAATTAATTTTAGTTTTAACATATTGTATATTTTACTTTTAATAAAAAGATCAGATAGGTATATTTTTGTATACTTTGGTGCAAAATGGTATAAACTGATATACTAGGTACAGGAATATTGGGTAAAGACGGTAAAGACGGTAAAATAAGGTATAATTGGTGTAATTCATATAATTGGTATCACTAATAAAATTGGTCTAATTGGTGAAAATGGTATAATTGGTGTAATTGGTGTAATCGGTATAATTGGAATAATTCGTATAATCGGTAGAAACTGACATACTGGGTGCAGTAATACTGGAAATAGATACTGGTGAAGAATGGTAAAATACGGTATAATTAGTAAAATTCGTAAAATTAGTATAATTCGTAAAATTAGTAAAATTGGTTTAATTAGTATAATTGGTTTAATTAGTAAATTTGGTTCAATTAGCAAATTCAGGAAACTGAACATAATTGGTATAATTAGTAAAATTGGTGTAGTTAGTAAAGTTGGTAAGATTGATGTGATTGGTATAATTCGTATAATTTGTATAATTGTTGTAGTTAGTAGAATCAGAAAAATTATTAAAATTGGTATAATTGGGGTTATAAATAAAATTGGTGTAACTAGTATAATTGGTATAATTGGTAAAATGGTATAGTTGGTATAAACTGCCGTATACTAAATGTAGCAATATGTGGACTAAATACTGGTTAAAGACGGTAAAAACTGTATAATTGGTGTAATTTGGTGTAACTGGTAAAATTAGTCTAATTAGGTATAATTGGCGAAATTGATTATTAGTGTAATTGCATATTTGATGAAAACGGTCCAATTAGTAAAATTAGTAAAATTGATGTGGTTGGTAAAAATCGGTGTAATTAGTAGAATTGTGTAATTGGTAAGAAGTAGTGAGTAGTAGTACATAAAGCTAGGAGATTGCGAAAGTATTTGAAGAAGCTTCGGGAAGTACGAAATATGGATTTATTTTCAGCTGTGGCTGTGGAGATGGAAGTGACGAATGGGGAAATCTGCTTTACTACTTGGTCGTGCGCGAACCATAATGCATGTAAGATCACTCAACAAATCAGCATTTGGTAATTCCTAGGCGTGCAATAGTACACAATTTGAATAGTAAAGAATGGTTCCTTTGGTTACGTAATCAAGGATTAAAAGCAAAGACCCACGTGATCGGATTTCGTAATCACGTCCATATCCAGAGAGTTTCAGCGATCAAAAAGACAATTAGACAATTAAACAATTAGACAGTCAGGCAATCAGGTAATTAGACAATTAGACAATTAATCAATTTGATAATTAAATAATTAAACAATTACACAATTAGGCAATTAGACGTTTAAATAATTACACAATTAGACAATTAGACGATTAGTTTAGACAATCGCATTATCTGCAGTGCGTTCAGTAGACTTTGGACAATTCGGGCCAGGCTGACACAAATTCATGCAACCTATTATTTATATTCCTACAGCCCCTGTTTTCCAACACAAAGAGCGTTTCTAAGCTGGAAACCCTTTTCTTCTTCAATTGCTTTTTCTGTACTTGTGTAGTTTCGTGTTTCTCTAAGAAAAGACGGGTCTATGTGCAGGACAAACAGTTTGTAACATCACCGATAAAAAACCAAGCCCAGATATATAAGTTTCAAACCGCTTTTTCTTAGACAGGCCAAAAAACGTAAAGAAAAATTTCGCTAGGATTGTTTGGGTCACGCAATAAATCGACATTAAGTATAATGGTTGCAATGTCCTGCACATAAGGCGCTGCGCATCGGACCGTAGCCAGGAACAAGACTAGACAATGATATAGAAGAACAACGCCTGGCAAACAAAGACCAATCCACACAAACAAGTGGCTATACACGGTTAGACAGATAGTGGACAGAACTAGACAGAACTGGACAGATAGTGGACAGAACTGGACAGGCAGAGAATAGACAAGACAAGAGGCCAGTTAGTCGTGGACAGAGCTAGAGCTGGACAGAACTAGAGCTGGACAGAGCTAGAGCTGGACAGAGCTAGAGCTGGACACAGGACAAAGACGGCTAACTTCGAATACACATCCCGTTTTATCTATACAGATCCTTGGCACCCAAATGGTTCCTGTGTTCCTACGACACTTGGCCCGGCGCCATTTGCTGCGCTATGTGCCGGTGCAGAAACTCAACCAGCACGTTTCCAAGCCCGAACCGTTTGCATACCCCCAGGCCATCCCCCAAGCTAACGATGAAATTATAGTGGCAATGAGTTCGGGCGTGGACTCGTCGGTGGCCGCAGCCATGTATGCGTCCAAGTATAAGCACGTGCGGGGCATTTATATGGCCAACTGGCTGCAGAGTGCCAAGTGTACGGAAAGCGAGTGGAACGACGTGCAAAAAGTGTGTGGACACTTGAAGATCCCCTGTGAACGGGTCAACTTCGAAAAGGAGTACTGGAACGAGGTGTTCATGCCCATGATCGACATGTACGAGCGGGGCTTGACTCCCAACCCGGATTTGGGATGCAACAAGTACATTAAGTTTGGCAAGATGGTGGAACATTTGGCCTCTTCTTGTGGCGTGCTGAAGAAATGGTGGCTTGTTACGGGTCATTACTGCAGAGTGCACCATCGTGAGCACCCAAATGTTTCTGGGTTGGTCAAGGCCTACGATGCCAATAAGGACCAATCATATTACTTGGCCAGCATTCCACCGCAAGTGCTTTCCAATGTACTCATGCCTTTGGGCCACTATACCAAGCCACAAGTGAGGGAAATGGCCCAGTCGTTTGGGCTCCACACCGCGTCCAAGCCCGATTCCGTCGGGCTCTGTTTTGTGAGTCCTGACCATACGAAATTCCGCCATTTTTTGGATGAGTACATTCCTCCAAACCCAGGGAATATCGTGACTCACGATGGAAAGGTCTGGGGCCAGCACCAGGGTCTATGGCATGCCACCATTGGCCAGAAACTGGGTGTTTCCATGCCGCAGGGCGACCCCAAATATAAAGGGATTTGGTTCGTAGCGGAGAAGAGGGTTCTGACGAATGAATTGGTGATTGTGCGAGGCCGAGACCACGCTTCGTTGTTCCACCAGAACGTGGTGGCTCTGGAATGGGCTTTTTTGAATACCACCGATTTGACTCAAATGCTGGACCTTTGCATCCAGTACCGGTCACTCCAGGACCCGATTCCCGTTGAAAAAATCAAAATGGACGAAGATGGCGATATGGTCATTTGTTTAAAGGAGAAGCAGCGAGCCATGGCTCCGGGACAGAACCTTGTGCTCTACAATGGGCTTGAAGTGGTAGGATCCGGCGTCATCTCGAGAATTTTCTAGCGTCGTACACATGTAAATAGATATAAAAGATTTAAGGAGTTAAAGATATAAATAGCTGAAGTTTTACCATTCTTTTAGCGTCGAAACTTGGGATATTAATGTATTTAGGAAATGTACTGCATATAACACCAAAGCGTACTAAATAATCTTTCCGAAAGAAACGGCAAAAATATAAAGATCTCTGTCTATTCACCCTGGCATGAAGAAAGTGTGACTACATAAATGGACATGCAGGACAGATGGTATGGGTTATACCCAAGGCAATTAAAGGATAAAATTAGAATAAGTACAGAATAAGTACAGAATAAGTAGGAGAAAGTAGAATAAAGAATAGAATGAAGGGTCAGGATCCTATGAGTAGTCTCCAAAAGTGACTCCATTGGTAAATCAATCAATGACTCTTTTTTTCGATTTCACTAGACTGTAAAATGCCTAGTGAGGTACACTCTCATGGAGTAGAATAAAACGGAATAAGTATAGGATGAGAATAGAATAAGTATTGAATAAGGTGGGAGAAAGTAGGATAAAGAATATGAGAAGTATAGAATATAGTATGAAATATATAATAAACTAGGTTAAAGAATATAACAAACTAGGATAAGGTGGGATAAAGTAGGATAGAACAAGTATAGAATATAGTAGGATGAAGAATAGAATTGATTAGGATAAAGTAGAATAAATTCTATAAATATTATTTTTGTAGCTATTAAATATGCTTATGAATCATTTATATTACCTTGTACCTCTTCACTGTTCTACTAGTATTTTCTACTGCACCTATTGGTACTGGCATTTCTGGTGCCGGTGGCTGCGAAGTATACCTAGGCGCGGCACCCGTGCATCCGCGCGGTCCGGCACAGAGGAGCACATTTTTGGCCCCAAGAAAGAATGGATAATAAGATAAGAATATATATCTTTGATTAATCTAGTCTTGAATACTTTCAACTTATTAATATAACGTCTTTGTAAGCTATAACTAATCCATAAATACCTTTAGTAGAAGCACGAATAACATAAGGTAATATAGATGATATAAGAGTCGATTTCTATTAATGTGGCCGTTGTGACGTACTAATTATTACACTTTAATGTATATAATTTAGCATAAATCCAGGTAAAGAAGGGAACCTATTAATAAAAAAGGTCCAGAATCCTCCATACTCCTAATGTCAAAATACGAATTTTAATTTAAACAGCTAGAAAATAGAAAAAAATCTTCGATTTTTGAGTCACCAATTGTGGCAGGTTTTTGTTGAACATAAGCCCTGAGAGGACTTAGGTTCACTGCATACTATGTATGCAGTATCTCCAGGTGAAACGATCTT
>NKZY01000636.1:0-74062 GCA_002374555.1 Metschnikowia mauinuiana | reverse complement strand
TTAGCCTTCCAGTACAGGTTGTCGTACTCGTTACCGTACTGGTCGTACTGGTCGTCGTACTGGTCGTACTGGTCCTGGCCCTGGTACTGATCTTGACCCTGGTACTGATCCTGGTTTTGGTTTTGGGTTTGGTCTTGGTTCTGCTCTCTTCCGTACTGACCCTGGCTTCTGATAAAGCTCAGGGCGTAAGGAGAGGCACCAGCCCGTTTAGCGTATTGGCTTCTTCCGTACTGACCTTGGCTTCTGACAAAGCTCAGAGCGTAAGGTGAGACACCAGCGTCCCGTTTTTCTGGGAGAACCATTCCATCGGTTTCTGGGACCTGGGTGCCCTCAGGAATAGCCACATCCTTGATAGCGTCGGCATGCAAGTTAGTGCCGGTTGGCAAGGCCAAAACAGCCGAAGCAAGGAGAAACAAAGTAGCGGTTTGCATTTCAGTCAATAGTAGTAGTAAATAAGGAGTTGTTGAGTGGAAGGTGGATGTAAAGTGTGATGGAAAAGTAGAGGAGAGGAGGCGGGAACCCCCCTCTTATATAGGATCCTGGGTGTCTTTGTGGCGTTTTTCATGTTCGTATCGAATCAAGGAGTAGATGCTGTTTCAAAGGGGCTAGGGGGCTTGGTGAGGCTTGGTGAGGCTTGGGGGGTGGTCGTTTGCAGCCTCAATGCGCAGTCGCGGATGACGCAGAAGACGCGCGCAAAGCACCAGAAGCCACTTCGTTTGCAGCGAACAACGAGAGAAAACGAGTAAAAAAAAAAGAAAAAAAAAAAGAAAAAAAAGCGCACTGCATCCTTTGCAGCCAAGCCTTCCCTAGCCCGCGCCACCATACCGTCCCCATACATAAACGGATCAAGTGATTTGTAAGCCATAGGTGAGTGGGAAACGAGAGGGTGTGATGGATGGCAAGTGTACTGCAGATAAGCTATACTGAAGACGGCCGTACTGCACGATGGCTATACGGACGGGTGGCTATACGGAAGAGTGGGTGTACTGGCTTACCTTTTATAGGGTGCACTAGCTTATCTTAACGTATACTGCAGGCTTCCTTGGAGCAGATTAATGGATCGGTCGCTGCAAGAGGAAAAAAACAACGGCTCGGAACCGCCCCCCGGAACAATGGCACCCCTGAATCCTATGAATGGACCTGGGCCTGCACCTAAGGCATTCTGAAACACTCCTGAAACGCCTCTAGAACTTCCCTGAAACGCTGCTGAAACATCTTGGCTGTGCGCGGTATATGCAGGCACCAACAATGGGTTCATTGTTTGAGTCTTTCAAACCCCGTCTAGCTCCAAATCTCGCTCTAACCTTGAGTCTATAGTCAAAAATCTATCAAATTTCTATCAAACTTTATTAAAAATGTATTAAAAATCTTATCTAAAATCTTATCAGAAATCTACCAAAAATGTATCAAATATGTAGACCTCGGTTAGACCCAAATCCAGCGAATTCAATTTCAAAGCCGGGATGGATTTTTGAATCCGGTTAAAATTCAGCTTAGTAATCACTTGATCGGTTAATTGTTTTTTTTTTTTTTTTTTTTAAAAAAAGTTTTTTTTTTTTTTTTTGAAAAACGAGTTTTTTTTTTTTTTGGAAAATCTGGGGTTCTTTGAGAATCTGGCCACTTTATATGCAGTCCCCCCCATCTTGCACGGAAAAACGGTCAAATCGTCCCTTTTTCCTTTTTCCATAGCCACGATCTCCTGAACATCTCCTGATTATCTGTGCCAAGAAATGAACATTTTTCGGGATTCGTTTCACCTTGGAACATGATGTTACAGTGTGGCACTGTGCATGTACATTCATTTTTCATTGACAGACCGTCATTTCGTGGCCGAAAAAAGGGAATTATCAGACGTCCTAGGCTAAGAAACAGAATTTTGGAGTATCAGAATCGGAGAGTATCAGAATAGTCGGTAAAAAATATACAAAGTCCTCTGAATCTTGGCCAAAAGCAATTTCTCGTGGAATTTAAAAATCTTTTTTTTAGAATTTTCACTTATTCTCGTTTATTTCGGTTATTTCAGTTAACGGGCCAAGGATTGATGTAGCCAAGCAGTATCCTGTACTTGTCGTAGAAAGAGGTAACTCTCGTATTAGGCTTCCCCCTCCTTAAACAAGTGAGGGAAGTTCTTTATTTTTGTCACTCTCCTCCAAATTGTATTCTGTGATCTGTGTTCCAAATAAAGCTTGATAAAACCGGCATAACATCATTGGTATGCGTTTGTTTGAGTCAATTATATTTAATTATTGTACTTTATCTGGTCTGTACATTATCTGGTCCGTGCAGGATGGCCGCGAAATGACCGATCATCTTCCTGAGATTTTTGTCGAAAGAGAATAGACCAGTACGCCCTAAGAATATACATGATAACAGAATTATCAATTACTAAAATAGTCATGAATACTCCTTACTCATACTACTCGTAGTCTATACTCTATTCTCCATACTCTACACTTATCTCCATACTCCACTCTTCTGCACACTCTTCTCTACACTCTTCTCTACACTATATTCGATAAGTATACAATACTATTCGATTTCCACTCTGCACTCTGTATAACTTTACACTATGTATACTCCATACTCTATACTCAAGTCTATACTCTATACTCAAGTCTATACTCTATACTCAAGTCTATACCCTATTACTCCATACTCCATACTCTGTTATACAATACTGCACTACTCTACACTCTATTCTGTTCTCTGTTTTTATCACAACCCGAATTGCCGAGCTGGAAATTCCGGTCATTTTCAGATTTGTTCCAAGTTCGTTTCAGGTTCGTTTCAGGTTCGTTTCAGGTTTGTTTCAGGTTTGTCTCAGGTTTGTCTCAGGTTTGTTTCAGGTTTGTCTCAGGTTTGCAACTTGTCTGAGTGAAATCTGAGAAGCATCGTTTCTGAGTTTTTCAATTATTCTTGTTTATTTCTGCTCTTTTCGATTGATTACGTTGAAATTCGGTTATTTTCAGATTTTTTTCAAGTTTGTTTCAAGTTTGTTTCAGTTTATTTCAGGTTCGTTTCAGGTTTGCAACTTCTCTAAGTGGACTTTTAAAACCGTCTTTTCTAAGTTTTTTAGTTATTTTTTATAATTTACTATTATTTCTGATCTTTTCGATCTTTTCGATCTTTTCGGATATTTTCAGGTACTTTCGAATATTTTCAGATTTGTTTCAGGTTTGTTTCACATCTTTCCTTTCTACTTATATTACTGCTTTTTCAGTATAGTCTTTAAATCTCCATTTTCTCTTGCACGCCCACACGGCACGGCGATTTTTCCTTGGATTTCGTTAAAATTCGTCTTTTTTTTTTTTTGTGGTGGAATTCAAACGTTTTGAATTCACTTGCAATTTCGTCCAAAGATGAACGGGCCGTTCGACTTGTCATTTTGTCATTTGGTTTGCTTGGGGTTGGGTTTAATGTCGATTTGAGCTGCTGCCGGCCTCACCTTCCTAATGCGGCCATTTCCGATCCACTTTGGGCCTTTTCAAATCCACTTTGGGCCTTTTCAAATCCACTTTGGGCCATTTCCAATCCACTTTGGGCCTTTTGTTATCCACTTTGGGCCTTTTCCCATCTATTTTCGACAACTCTGGTTTTTTTGGTGTCCCATTCTGATTGAGCTTGTCTATTACCCACCGCCAACTCCCAAACTCCAACTCCCAAATACCAAATTCCCATTTTCCAATACGAAATCTTCGTATTTGACAGTGCATTTTTTATTTTTCACATTGCATTTTTCCATTTTTTCCATTTTTCCATTTTATCATTTGATTTTCAGATCATTTGTTTTTTCCATTGTGTCTATTTTCCATTTTCCATTGTCCAATTTGTCCAATTTGTCCAATTTCTATTGTGAACTGGTTAATTATAATCTTTAAATCATTATCTTTATTTATAGCTCCATAGAAACCTAGATGAGTATCTAGTGGATCATTAAATTGTGTGTTTTTATCCGATCCACTATAGCTCTAATATGTCGTTTTATATATACACCAATGGAAAATTTATAGGTGTGGAAGGATGGTTTTGGTATTGAATTTCAATGAACCAAGGCATGGTGGCCTTATATGCAGTACCTGCACCCCCATAAGTTTCACTCCTTTGATACGCAAACAACACAGCAATTGGAAAGGGATACTAAATAATTACTACGGATTTATACTACCACTGTGGGACTATACTGGACAACGACTATTATAGTGAAGTGTATAGTACTGGTACACCGGGCTCTGTGTACAGTACGTGCAGTGGAGAGACCGGAACGAGCGTGGAGAGACCGGAATGAGCATGGAGAGACCGGAATGAGCATGGAGAGACCGGAATTGATCATGAAGAGAGATCTAAAATGGCATCCACCAAGTTATTTCCAATTAAAAAACCACCACCGTGGAGTCCGGAATGGCAGCATTCCAATAAACCAAACGCCAGAAAATTTGAAGCGAAAAGTGGCCCGTTTGCGTTGGGCCTTTTTCTGCTGACCTTGCGTGGTGTACGGGTCTTTGTTGCGGTAACATCAGCCCAATTCCGAGGGTGGTATACATATTCTTATACATAAGCTGAAAAAAGAGGTTTATCTCGATTTGATTCAAAGTAAATTGTAAATGAATCAAGTACTTAATCCTTAATTTATTTGGTTATTGCATAAGAGAGATTTAGTGAGGAAATATGTTTTGTTCTGCACATAAGCACCTGCTTCATTGGTTTCGTCTTCCGAATCTAATGTCCAGAAAGAAACAAGTAATAATTTCTAAACCTTCTTCCCTGACTATTACACTTAGATGCACTTCTTGACGTTATAATTCGAAGTGAAAGATTAGACTTTCCCGTAATATTGAGCTGCACTCTATATGCAGTACCACGAAGTCTATAGAAACACCAAAATCTAGGCTTATATGCCGTACCATCACCATAAAAGTAAGGTACTTTAAAATTTCCACACGGTTTGCTGTGTGCAGTACCATATAATCATCTATGAAGTACCCATACTAGTCAATTCCCGAAGTTATACCAGCATAATATACCGGACGATCCCATAAGTAGAGCTATTACTGTTGCGTGTTTGAATAAACGCAGTCATAATCTGGCACGTGAGTCTCATTGGCTTCCAATAACGCCTTTAAGTAGGGGACTTCTGTATTCATTTCTTTGCTTGTATTTCTTGTTTCCTAGTCTAGGGAATCCTTATCCCTTATCACAAGCTAAACTGATCTGATGATCTCTTTCAATAAGGTGGAAAACCTCCCACCTTATATATCCAACTGACTTCAGTTAGCCTAGATCCGATGATGCCATAGTTCAAGGAAGAAAAAAGTATAATTACGCAGTAAAAAAACTGGGGGGATCGCCTATTTATATACCGCAGGAACAGGCGGTTTTGTGGCGGCAGAAGTATGAAGCGCGCGGGGCGCGCGAATATAAATTGCAGCCAAATCCGCTTCTCAGAACTTCCACCCTTTTTTTCAACACCACCCGAAAGCTTATATCCCTCATGTGTGATTCCATCCGGGCGCTGTCATTGGACGCTGGCAACTCCTCCTCGGAGTTATCGCCCCTTCGTCGGAGTCATCGCCCCTTCGTCACCGACTCTGCGTGAGGAAATATTATCAGAGATCATTCATTGGTTACAGATACTCCACTGGTCGGCTTTATACCCAACAGTGGTTCTTACCTCCGTGTTTCATCTGTATCTACGCATTCTGAACCGAGAAGTACATTCTCCTCTTCTTGAGTTTCAGTATGCTGTACATATGAGACTCGCACGTCTCATATGTTCAACAATTACCACACTATATTTATATGCAGTACCATCTAAACACCATGAAGTCATGGCTTACAGAACCCTCATGTTTCCGGAAAAGCACAATCTCACACATAGGGCAAAGCGTTTCCATAGGAGTGATGCCTCCATGCCGGGAACCCAGGGGGTAAATGTCGTTGGCAATGCAAATGATTGGTCTGTTTAGCGCAAAGCGCTTGCCTTTTCCAGACTTCTTTTTCTTTGGGTCGTCGTGTGCTTTGGACGACTATTGGTCCTGCGAGAGGATATCAGAGATGACTTCCACGATAACACCAGCATTGATGGCCGAGTCAATCTCATCAATCACTAAGCAAGTTGGCTTGCCCTTGGCGGAGATGGTATTCACGGTAAGGGCATTTTAGATCTTCAACTTCAACGCAGACTTAGCACTAGCAAAGCGTCTGGCACCTTGGGACTTTCCAACCCCCGACATGACGTCCAAACTGTTAGCAGCATTCAACTCATCAACGTGATACCCCATTTGTTTGGCATTCCGGATCAAAATATCCGGAATTCATATAAATTAGATTCCAAGCCCACCATGGCTTCTTTCAAATCGTATAACGAAAGAAATGTACATTTTCAGCTCAAAATGTACCGTGAAAACTGGATTTTCCCTTTAATTCCAAGAAATCTAGGTATCAATCTCTCCTTTTAAGTCAAAATTTATTGGGTACTTCTAAAGTTAGTCGTGTTGAATCCAAGAAATGCTTTTTAGCCGAGTCAAAACATAGAAAATTCACCAATTTTTCACAGGATAATCTTCAGGATCTAAGAGGTAATTTGGGGTAAGCGAGGGTTATTTTTATAAGATAATTTGTTGAATAGACTTTGGAAAGATGATGAGTGCATATCAGTTCCATCCCTGCATATAGACTTGTGTCACCTGCATATAGACTTAATCCACATCTACGTCGTTGCATGCGCTCCAGCAATCGATGCATCTACACTACCACACCCGGCAAAGAATAAACGTGTATTTTAAGAAAAAGAAAAGCTAAGCAGCGTAAATTAACAGCTAACGCATCCAACGGTCTTACCGTCGTATTTATCCTGAGGTCTGCAGATTTGGTTCAACAAACAAATCCCCCGAGTGTCAGGATCGATCTCCGCCTTCTTGACGGTTTCTCCCAATTGTCTTGGCGCCTTGTCGTCACATCCAAACCGGTCAGCTATACGGTTGTTGTTACAGAACACCGCTCTCAAACATGGCTCGGGAACATTTGCAATTCTCTCGGCTTTGTACCAAGCCATACACCGGAACCCATTTTCATCGACGGTGTTTTCATATGGGTTCGTGGTAGCCTTTATTCTGGTGGCCTCCTTCGTGCGATCGTCAAGACGCTCATCCTCAGGGAAGAAGAATCCGTCTCTCTTTTCTTGAGCGGCAATGGCTTGGGAGTCGGAAGCATCGTTTGGCAAGGCCAAGACGGCGGAAGCAAGGAGGAGGACGGTGGCGAATTGCATGGTGAAGTAGTAGTAGAAGAGTATGCTTTGTGAAAAGTAATGGTTCAACAACAGGGAGGGGAGGGGGAAACGCTGGCTTTATATACCCAGAGGGATTTGTGTTTGTACACTGACGGCTCCGGATCGGGTGCTGACTGGTGGGCTGTTATCCTGGCTATACTTTCCCGCTTGGAACCTTTTGTCGCCGCGGCCGCAGCAGGGGTGCGCATGAACTTTAACCGTCTTTTTTTTTAAACTATAATGGTCCGGCCTACAGCAAGCAGTTTTCTCGCCTACGCATGTTTCTGCAGATCTCTGGTTTCGCGATAGAAAAACCATTGTTCCGAGCTTATTGAGTTTTTTAACGAATGCCCGGAACCTCTTGGATGAATGTTGTAGTACGGGCCGATCGGCAGACACTTAAATATGTGCAGAAACTTAAATATGCGCAGAAACATAACTATATGCAGAATCGTAACTATGTGGAGAGACCGACTCTCTGCAGGTCGGCTGGGGGCACGTATCTAGCGGTCCAGCGACCACAGCCAGACGAAATTTCGGGACTGAAAACCTAATGCTGGAGTCTTGGCACAAGTTGAATTTAAGCTATTTTCACTCTGTGTGTGGGCAGAAACCTGGCCCTTTCCCTGGCCCTTTCTCGTGAACCACTGCTCGTTCCTGCATCCAGTCACCATCCACATCCACACACATCTAAATCTATAACCATCTATATCCAAATCAAATGCACTACCTGTATCTATATGGGAGCCTACATCTGAAGCTATAATTGGACTTATTGGTGTGAGTATTGGTGTATCACGTTCGGGCCTGCATATAACTCAATGGTCGCAGTGCTTGGAATTCTCCATCGTCATTCCAACACTGTCACTAGACTTAATAGTCCTTTGGCATGTAATTATTTCTGAACTACTGCGGATTGTTCCTGCAGGAATATAAGGGGTACCTGCCTCCACAGCTCCTCGAGACCTTGAAGTCTCCTTCTACAAATTCTACAACATCCTCGATTTCGCCACTAAAGGCCCAGCCACTATTAGCCAATCCCTCTAAATGCCAGGACTAAATGCCTGGACTCGAATACCAGGACTCAGTGGCTTGGACTTGAATTCTTGGACGTGCTGCATTATCTGGGCCCGTATGCAGGACCCACAGGCGGTCCCTGCGTGTCCGCGCGCCTCGCGCCCGCGCGCCTCAAAACTGTTAAGCGTGAACGCCTCGCAAGGCATTCACGTACTGCATAAGCCTGGAATGCGTATGCAGTACGTTTCAGATTAAACTACTTAGACATTGTACTGGAAAGAACAATGTTGGTCTGTGTTAATCTAGCCAATCATAGAGCTCTCGTCTAAATGAGAGTTAGACGAGAGCTGGTCCCCGTCTAACTAAGAGGTACGTGGTCCCTTCCTGAGGGAATATATAAGAGGCGAGCCAGTCGCCCCTTATATAGAGAGAACAAGGCTTACAACAGAAATAGCAACCATCTCTAGTACTTAGTTAGCAAACAACAGAATACAAATGACTAATATGATTACTGAAGTTCCACACTTAATAGAGTTACTAAAGAGCAACGAGTTAAGTGTTCCATCTTACGCGAAAGTTTATGCTAACGCGCAACAAAAACCACCACATTCTCCGGAATTCCTCACAGGCACTGCAAGTAAATCCTTCCCCTTCGTTTCTGCTTTATTCGTTTCTTCTTTATTCGCTCTTTCTGCCCTTGTTCCTTCATCCCTTGTTCCCTTTTCCTTTTTATGCAACATGTAATGGGATGGTTAATTGCTTACTAAGCCCCAGTCAGTACTACGTCCCAGTCTGTAATGCAACGTTGTGTTTCAACGCACGTAGTCATGGCAAAGTAAAACCAGCAAAAAAGTGAAATCAGCAAAAATGCAAAATCAAGGCAAAAAGTGAATCAAAGGTAAAAAATGAAATTGCACTATACTGAATTGCAACATCGTCAATTCATGCTATTATTTTTTTCCAAGGAGAATATCACGACCATTGAAAGGGTGGAGTTCCTTTAGTCGAAAAATTGCGATTGGTCATAACCATGGAATTTTTGGGACTGGATCGGACAAAAAAAAGGTGGTGGAGTGGGGAATTTTTTCCAGAGTATTGGGTTTGGTACTGGGTTCGGGACTGGGTTCGGGACTGGGTTTGGGACTGGGTTCGGGACTGGGTTTGGGTTTGGGTTTGGGTTTGGGAACGGTTTTTAGAATAATCCACATCTGCATATCCAACTTAAGTTTTAAGCCAAAATTCAAGCCAAAATTCAAGTCAAAATACAAGCCAAAATTCAAGCCAAAATACCAGCCAAAATACAGGCAATGGTTTAATTTATTAGAGGTAGATGCCTCTATGGGATCATCTTTCTATGTTCTTTTCGAGAGATGCAGAAAAATATGAATATAAATGCTTGACTATTTTAGTTACGTTGTGAGCATAGATTTTCTTGTCTAGTCCTGGTGTAGACATTAATGTGACTTGGCTTGGTATTGCAGATTGAAAAACCTCACCTGAACTTGTCCAAAATTTGTCTAACAATTGTCCAAAGTCTGTCCAGATAGTGTCTCAGTCTGTCCAAATGGTGTCTAATTCTGTCCAGAATCTGTCCAAAAATTGTCCAAAGTGTCGAGGTCCCCTTTATTGAGGGCTATTAAAAAGACATAACAATCAGTGTTGCTATAAAATTTAATTTTTTTCCGCTCTTCCTGCTCTTCCGCTCTTTCTGCTACTTTTGTAATTTCTCCAGGAACAGCTTCCCATGGTCTCCATCAGTCTTTTCATCTCAAAATACAAAACTGAAAGGCGGACAAATTAACCCATGCAAAAGACGTTAACGGTTACTATACTCACTTTGTTTTCTACATTCACCCTGCCCATAAACAAAGTGGAGTATTTGTCCAGTGGAACTATTTGTTTGAGAAGCACACTCGTGTGAAAGTAGAGAGCCCAGTTGAGGTGTTGTTGAGTCTTGCGTCAGCCAAAATGGCCTGCGTACAGGACGCGCGCTATATATACAGTACGCGCGTTTGCTATACAGGTGGCGCACTTTATATACAATCCCCGCAGCACACTACATACAGTCTTTTGCAGAACATTCACCACTACAATTCTTTCCCCCCAAAAATAAAGCCTGCAGTTTCGAGCAGAATAAATTGAAACTGCCAAAAAGTCTCCCAGGGACGAGTCGAACGTCCGATCTCAAGATTTCTTTCCATTACAGTCTTGCGCCTTAACCAGCTAGGCCACCGGGAGTTTATTGAGAAACTATGCAAATTACCGCTACCCCAGATACAGACAAGCCAAAAACACAATAGTCCAATCCAAAAACACAATAATCCAATCCAATCCCATCCAAAAAGTGTAAATAAAGCAAAATACCTTCACTCGGTCAAGACTAGAATTAATGGTAGATACAGTTCAAAATCCCATCTCTTCTGGTTCTATTCTGGAATCTACACTCTCCGCACTATATGCCGGAAAATACTCACCTCACTCTCCTCACTCTCCTCACCTCACTCTCTTCACTCTCCTCACTCTACTACTTTATATCTACAAATCACTCTCCTTTAAGACAAACCATGGATTAATTTCAAGAATGTAAAGTGGGCAACCAGACACCACCACAACAAAAGCCCCAGAGACCACAGAAGATGCTCCGAAGACCACCTCAACTACTTCTACATGTACCTCGTCATGGAATGGCGGCGACTGTCTCAGCACTTTCGAGCCGAGATTTTGAAAGAGCACATCATCAAAAGAGCCTTGCACGATGTTCCGGACCGCAAGAAGTTATAAGAGTGCAGAGCTTAGAGTGGTTATACCAATCATTGATGAGTTCGATTGAGTGATTGATCGAAACATTGGGGAATCTAAAAAGAAGTCTGGTCATTTAAAACTGCCTAGTGACATCAATTGATAGTGGAACCTTTTTTTTGAGTTTAAGAAGACCCGGCGAAGCCAGTGGGACCCTGAATTTCTTAGGGATTTCAACACTAAGGAACAGTTTTGTGAAAAAGAACAGAATTCAGTGATCCAGTGAAAAAGAACAGAATTCAGTGAACCAAAAAACGGAAGACTCAACAGTGGACGTTGACTCGGAATTATAGGGACATCAATATCCTGAGATTTAACCGATGGAGCCCAGTCTAAGTGGATTGCTAATACCCAACTAGGCCCAGAGCAATTACCAGACCAGAAAGCAATTCCAGACCAGAAAGCAATTCCAGACCAGAACAATAATTGCCTCATTATGACGGATAGTGGACACCTGGAACAAAACCTTGGCCGAATCCGCCGCAGACTACGTTGCTTGGTTCTGCTTAGCAATGGCCTGATGCAGGAACCACAGTGAAGTTGATATGATTGGTGGTGAGCCACCAGAGTCTACCTCAGTAGATTTTACGCTTGGAGACCACTAGAGGTGGATGAGTTTCACACTGCGTTTGGGTCAATGCAATGAGCCAAGTGGTACTCTAAAACCATCAGTTTGAAGGCTGCTTTCCAAACAATTCCAGTGCTCTATGCAAGGAAGGGCTACGCTGAACGGTACTTTTCAGTTGACTACACCTAGTCTTTAAGTATCACCCACCAGCCCAACTAGTCGTTCCGCTGTCTTCGGATCTGTCTAAAAAGCCATGGCTGGCTCCTGGCTTGGATCTGGTCACTACCCCTGTTTTTTTTTCCAACAATGCTGCTGGGCCTATGACGGCTCTTCCCCTGGCTGTCGACGTGCGTCCTTCTTCTGACGTTTTGCTGCCTACTTCTCCAGACATGGTGGACCCAACCCTGAGCAAAGAGATTGTTCCTCCAAACACTATGAATTAAACCATGCCTCGATGATCCAAGGGATCCGTAACTGTCCTGCCAAGAAGGAAGTGTTCAAGCATAATGACTTGGTGGACCTCGAATCCACTCCCAAATTGATCTTTTGTTCGATGTGTTGCGCGTATGCTGGAACACTGATCTCGTTCTTTAATAATATCTCGAACAAGTGTGGAGCTTCAGTAATAGATTAATCTATTACTATCAAGGTTCATTAACTTAAATGCCATTATTAGCTGTATTTTTAATTTTATTAAGTTTCTGTAATACGGGTCCACCATTATCTTTAAATTTGATCGGTGAAATGTTATGATTAACTGGTTCAATAAATAGCTACATTATCAGTATTATTATCAGCTTCATCTCAAATGAAAATAAGAAATACAACACCATCTAAAATCAACATATTGTACTTATTCTTGGTTTCTTTCCTAATTATATATTACATATAATCTGAGAAGAAGTAATTGAGTCAAGATAAATAAGATAATGAGTTGTAGACTAATCGGCAAGTCACCTAGATTTGAGCTATCGACTCACATAATCATTGGTAGCTTGAATTGTAAGGATATGGCGCTGATACAAGATACTTGACTACATCACGATCTCAGAATTAGGTTTTAGGTTTTGGGGTCATTTGAAACCCGAATGTAGATTTATATGATGATTTTCTAAAAATATAGACCCGTTGTCAGATATCGGTATCTGTGTGAGGGATATCGCGTTATTCCAGAAATTAGAGATCAATGTATGTATTTTTCTCGATAAGCTCATTGGCAGCAAATACTAACTCTAGACTATTCGTGTGTACAACATCAACAAGGCGCTCAACCATGATGAGTGCATGTCCGCTTTGGATGAAGAGGAAAGAGACCCTCCACGTCCTGGCGATTTATCATTTCAGGGGTGGGGTTACTGGAGTTCAAAAGAAACTCAAGTGTTTTGTAATCCCCAAACTTACACACGTAGTTGATGGGCAAGTATTGGAGCTTCGAGTCGTTGGACTCAGGGTAGCAGTTTGCACCGCTTTCAAGGAGCATGGCAATGACATCAAAATGGCAGCTTTTTATGACCAATAATAATGCCGACATAGACTCGTTGTCGAGATCGTCAATGCGTTCCACGGGGAAATGAGGCAATAGAATCTTCAAGAGGTCAATGCGGTTATTATGAGATTCATAGTGTAAGCAACTTCGTCCATTGGAGTCCTTATCCACTAGGAGATGTGTGAGGGCCTCTTTGGATAAAGACTCGATGATGTGCTCCACAATGAACATTTTCAGCGATGTTGGTGGCCAAGACCACTTTACGAGACCCAGGAGGCGTTGGCTCAAAGATTCGTGCTTGCATGCTAGGAGCAAGATTAGCGTAGATGGGGGCCACAATCAATTTCTTGATCAGGTCCCCGAGTTTGTCACACGCATTTCTCAAGATCTCATCCATTGTCTCGATTTCTTCTTGTCCCGTGAGAAAGACTAGTATATCGCCAGCTCCTTCTAGTTTGGTGTGGATTTGGAAAATGGTGGTGACTGCAGCCTGGATGTAATTGGCCTCGGGTTGTTTTGTATAGCATACGTCAACTGGAAACCGACGGCCGGGGATATTGAACACAGGTGCTTTGTTGAAGTAATCGGAGAACCTGCTGGCATTAATAGTAGCAGAGGCCACGATCAACTTAAGGTCGGTCCTTTCCTTTATAATGTCTTTAAGCAACGTAAGTATGATTTCTGTGGACACAGTGCGCTCATGTGCTTCGTCAATTATCAAAACGCTGTATGTGGAAAGCGTAGGGTCTGTTAAAAACTCTCGAAGCAACATCCCGTCTGTCAAGTACTTGATTACAGTATTTCTGGAAGTTTCGTCTTCGAACCGGATGCTGTAACCGATTTGTTATTTTATATACTACTATACTCTAGATTGACTAATCCACTCAATATATTTAACGAAAAGTAATTTTTTTTAGGCTAAATCCTGATAATGTCACTATAAGAGATGACAGTTTGATGATGCAATGCGAAGTACTTGCTACAGCGTTCGATTCGCTGGTTATCCGATTGACATATAACATAATGGTAGTGTATAATATTGCGATTATGTAAGTTCGATTCTTACTATGTCATATAGAAGAGGTAACATATAAAGGACATGCGGTTATTATAATAGACTATACAACCAGGAATGTACGGGTTTATCACGAGAGAAGGTGAGTGATTTCCGAGGATTGTGTAGAAAGAAACAGGAATAGAAATGACCTTCAGTTCTGGATTTCTAATACCACCTAATATACATACATTTAATTATATTTAAATAGGTTTATAGGTGTATAGAGAGGAAGCCTATATGCCGGACCGCATATTCGTACACGAGAAAAGGTTAGTTGTTCTGGACACCCACCCGATAAAACCCGTTGAAGTTTGACTTAATCCATGTTCACATTAGCACGAATTTACTCCATATAATTAGGGGTGGTAGCCATGGCTTGGAGCCTGGAAACCGACCCCAGGCGGACCTGCACATAGATGATGTACTGCAGGTAAGTCGTGATAAGGATAGATACCATCTAAAGTAATAGGGAGTACTAGAAAGTTCTAGAAACATCACTTGCATAAATGAATTATAGTTCAATGGTAGAGCTGTCCACTCAGAATAGAACTTTGATTATAAACTTATTAAATCAAGAGAACATCCTCTTGGTTCACTTCGAATGCCACATGCAAGTTTAAACGTGATGAGTCTTGCAGGTGTGATCAATGAGGAGATGCAAAAAGGTTAGAGTCTATGTCTGAACGGTATTGGAAATGAGCTCTTGAAGTCCGGATGCTGTGCCGTGAAATCGGACAAGGTCAAGGGAGACTTTTTCTTCTTTTGACAAACCGCAACCTGCATAGAAGTTGTGTTCATTCCATCTCTCACCGAGGCAGTTTTCCACGCTCATTGCCACACTCACTTTCCACACTTACTCCAATCCACCACTTTCACTTTCCACACTCACTCCAATCCACCACACTTTTCCAAGAGCATAAAATTAACCCACCACATCACCACAATTAATTTCTTGAAAACATTTTCTTCTTCAAGAACCACGTCCTCTTTACTTCCCCGCCATTTCCAGTCTATTTTTTATTTTATTTTATTATTTGCGTCTTTTGAATTTCCTTGACATTTTCTCCTTTTGCTTTCTCTTTTTGCTTTCTCTTTTGCTTTCTCTTTTTGCTTTCTCTTTTTGCTTTCTCTTTTTGCCTTTTCCCTTTTTGCTTTTTGTTCTTTTTTAATTTTTTTAGTTTTTTATTGGTTTAATTTTTTAATTGGTCAATTGGTTTCATTTTTTCTCTTGGTTATTTTTGGTTCGGGGTTTTAAACTGTTGTTCTTGGTTCATGTTCTGTTGACGGTTATGAATAGATCGTACGATCTTGCATGGGCCAGGGCTGCGAACCGTTCGCCATACCAACACCAGACCCATTCCTTCAATTACAAATTCTTGATATTCCAGTTAATAAAACCTTTATATTCCAATTAGAAATTTCTGATATTCCTATTATAAATTGTTCAATCCAATCCCTCCAAATTCACACCACTCCTCTTGTTTGTAATGCTATTCTATTCTCACTGTACTATCAACGCACAATACTCCAATATACCGCTCTACAAATCCACGCTCTACAAATCCACGCTCTACAAATCCACGCTCTACAAATCCACGCTCTACAAATCCACGCTCTACAAATCCACACTCTACTGAACATTCCCTAGTATTAATTATTATTGTATCTCCTGGGGCCTATACACAGTCCGTCTTCTTAATTATTCTTGGCTTCCCAAAAGCCTATTCACATCCATCCTATTGCTTGAGCAAAGCGTCTATGCAACACGAAGCAAGGCCAAATCCTCATCCCGGTTGATTCTCATTTGAGAATGAAGAACTGGCGTATAGTTGAAGTTCGCGAACCGAGAGTTGATATGTCCGAAATCTTCTCCACCTTCACGTTGGCTGAGTAGCCTGGTGATGAGACCTGGCGTTAAGGTGAGTATTTGAGGTGAATGAAAAATGTTTCTACAGATGTGGTAAGAGATAATTCTAGCCATGGAACTGAAGCCGACGATACGCGTCACAACGGCCACATTAATAAAATCATCTCTTAGAAAGAGCAGCAGTGGGGAATCTTTGACAATGGTCGAACGACTGATCAAGTTATCTACGAGAAAAAATTACCTGTCATTAAGGGCCACTGGCTCGCCTCTTGGATCTTCCCTCAGGAAGAGGCACGTACCTCTTAGTTAGACCAGTACACCCTAAGATTCACGTGTGCCGCTCATAATACGTATGGTGATTCGCAACGTTTTTTATTGTTACCAGAACCAAGCGATCCGTTGTTGAAATTTTAAAGAAAACAAAGAAAACTTGGTTGAATCATTTATAAACGTTTTTTGGTACTTCTAAATCCTAAAGAATGTAATGTAATTTCTTAATGTTCCTTCCGTAGGTGAACCTTCATCGCATGACTATGAAGGAAGTGTAACTGCACCCAATTCTCAGTTCAGTACCCAATTAAATCAGTTCAGTGTCTACCCATTTGAGACGTCTGTTGGAGATCTGTTGAAGATCTGTTGAAGATCTATTGATAAATCCACCATGCCAATTTGTTCCCATTTTGGTAATGCTTCAGTTCCTGAGCTATAACAATGGCATTTAAGAGTTCAAGAATTCAAGAGTTCAAGAATTCAAGAGTTCAAGAATTCAAGAGTTCAAGAATTCAAGAGTTGCACACATTGCTGAGGATTGGGCGCAAAGGAAAGGTTGGACAGTAGATTGCTCGATAAAAGAGGTACGGATTTCTGCCCTCGTGACTCTCAATCTCCACAGTCTTCTTCAAATCTCCACAATCTTCTTCAAATTTCCACAATCTTTTTCAACTCTCCACAATCGTCTTCAAATCTCCAAGAACATAATACTTCCCACTAGTTCTTTGTATTCTGGTTTTGCTCTGGACTAATGGAAGTCGCCATTTCCATTCTCAACCTGAGCTCATTCTCTGCTTCCCTGTCCTGACATAAACCCAGATAAAACATATATGAAAAAATGTGTTTTGAAAAATTTATTCCAACGTCTATGTAAACGTCTATTTAACGTTTTTTTAAACGTCTCTTAAAAGTGTATTCAAAACGAAGCAGACTTCAGCACCAGCCGCTTAAACAACCCGTGGGCCAACGAACCAGTCCTTTTTTCTGCAGATAAGACGGCCAATACAATAAGGACTGGCATAAATATTGAGCTGGTCCTTCTTGACCGTTTCACCAAGTTGGCTTGGTGCCAGGTCATCGCATCCGAGTTGGAACTCTTGGCCACGGTTCGTGTTACAGAACACGGCTCTCAAACATGGCTCGGGAACGTTTCTAATATTTTGGGCCCGGTACCAAGCAACACACCGGAACCCGTTTGCATCGCGGGTGTTTTCATATGGGTTCTTGTTTGCCTCTAATCTGTTGGCCTCCTTCACGCGATCGTTAAGACGCTCATCATCGGGGAAGTAGAAATTGTCTCTCTTTTCTTGGGCGGCAACGGCTTGGGAGTCGGAAGCATCGGTTGGCAAGGCCAAGACGGCGGAAGCAAGGAGGAAGACGGTGGCGAATTGCATTGGTGAAGTGGGGGAAGGGGTTGTAAAAAGTATGGAAAGTATGGAAAGTATGGAAAGTATGGAAAGTATGGAAAAAATGGCTCAAGAACAGGGAAGGGAAACGGGGGGTTTATATACCCGGGGGGTTTTGTGTTTGTGGACTTTGTGCTCGGGTTCTTTTGTGGTTACCGGCTGTTTTTCTGGCTGTATTAATTGTTCTATTTTGGGCGTTTTCCTGGCTGGGAACGGCTTTTTTACGGCCGCAGTCGCTGCCGCAGTGGGCGCGAAAATTAAATCCTTTGGCATGTAATGGTACTGCACAACAGCGTAGTGCTACATATAGAGGACTGCACATAAGCGGATTTTTGCATATAGAAGACTGCAAATCCTTCCCCAAGACTACCGGTGGTCGTCTCCGAATAGGTGAAAGTTTTTTTGAACTAATCGGCTGTGTCATAAACAATGGGTGGGACCTCTTGATAATACTGGGGCTATGTGCAGGAACAGGTTAATGTAAAAAAGCCTAACTATCTGCAGAGCTCTACGTATAAGCAGGCTTGCATTGCTCTGCAGAATCATTACTATATGCAGGTCGCCTGGGGGTAGGTATCTTAAGGTCCAGCAACGGCACCCAGCCCAAATTAAACGAATAGTGACATACAGTGTGTCACATAGCGCAACTGCAGTTTCTGCCAATTTCACCGAGTGTGTGGGAAGAAAACTGCTCTTTTCTCATGCACGGCTGCAACGCTCCTGCATCCAGTACCCAAGGCACATCCATAAAAACGATGAAAACGTTGAGTTATATGTACCATCAACTGATGAATATAAATTCTTAAGCAAAGGAATATATGGTAAAGTAGAGTTATAGCTAAAAATGGTATTTATAAAGAAAATATAATCTATGCTGATGTGGTTTCCTTATACCCTAGTGCTATGAAGTTATTAAAACACTCCTATGGAAGGCCAAAAAGTGTAAATAAAATAAATTGGAATTTGCATGGTGTATACAAAGTAAAAGTAACTCATAAAGAAGATAGCAGACCTAGTTACTATTTAGACTTCGTTCCAAGAAGAGATGAAACAGGTAGGTTGAGGTGGAACTGGTTTAAGGAATGTATTGGTACTTACCACACTTATGACTTGTTGATAGCAAAAGATCAAAACTTTGATATAGAGTGTATAGAGGGTATAGAATATCCTTATATAGGTAATATATTTGAGGCCTTTATAAATAAATTATATAAACTAAAAGATGATCACCTGAATTGTAATTGTGAAGAAAAACCATGTCCAATAAGAATGATAGCAAAGATAGCTTTAGATGGTGGTGGTTATGGTAAGTTTGTACAAAAACCTATAGAAAAAGAAATATACATAGTAGATAGAGACGTAATAGCAGGTAGATTTAATGATATGGTGACTAACGATTTGTGGCATAATAAATATAAAATTAGCGCTCCAGACTTTTTCAATTTAGATGGTGATAAATATGATAAAATGGTTATTGAAACAATAAATAAACCAGTATACGCTACACAAAATGGAATATCTATTTTAAGCGGATCTAGATACAGATTGTACAATTTATGTAAAGAATTCAAAGGGTTGGATATAATATACAGCGACACAGACAGCGTGTTTATAAGAGAATCAACTATAAACTATGGAAAGTTTAAAAGTGGTTGTGGAACAACTCTAGGCTCATTAGATGATACTATAGACGGTAGTTTAGATAATAGGATATCTGAAATGGTAATATGTGGGCCTAAAATGTATGGTTATTCTTACAAAGATGATAAAAATAAAGTTAAAGAAAAAGTTTATTGTAAAGGTGTACCAAATTCAATGGTTTCAATGGATCATTTAAAATTAATAATAAATGAAAATAAAAATATTCAGTACATATATACAATGCTTAAAAAGGGCTTGATAAATATAAAAGAAAGAGAAATAGAAAAAGTTGTTAAAGAAACATAAGTAAAAAGATTATGGAATGAAGCCACTTATGAAAATATTAATGTGAGTCTGAAAATTATATAAAAATGGAGAAGGTGAGGGATATAGCGTGCGGGCAGTCTCAAGTCAGTTTGGCCCAATTTATCAAAATTTGTTTCTCGGAATCGGTACAAAACAGCATTACAATCAATTAGTTAATGCGTGGAAAAATGGGGAATCCAATTTTACTATGCTACTTATTCAAAAGTAAATTCATACCTAGAATTGTCTTTGTCAGTGTATCTATTGGCATCTTTTTATTTCAGAACTGTACTGAACACTGTTCCTGCACAATCCTAAGGTGTACCTGCATGTACCGCCGCTCGGGACCTTAAAACCTTCTGGTAAAAATTATACAAACATTTTTCAAATTCTCCACAAAAATTGCTAAGCCTCTTTTATCAAGCTCCATCTATTTTAAATGATTGGGCTAATTTCTTGGACTCATTTCTTGGACTCATTTCTTGGACTCATTTCTTGGACTCATTTCTTGGACTGGAATTCTTGGACTGGAATTCTTGGACTCAAAGTCTTGGACTCTTGGACTTCTTGCATTATCTTGATCTGTGTGCAGGATCTGCATGCCCCAAACTGATACTTTACAACGAGAAAATCCTCCACATTCTTCGAAATTGCTCACAAGCACTGCGCGTAAATCTCTTCCTTTGTTCCCTTGTTTTTCTCCATTGTTATACGACAAACAATGGGATGGTCAAAAGTGCTAAGCCTCGCTTAATCAGGGTAACATTGGCATTCAAGGCGTAAAAGTCATTCAAGCCAATTGTTCATCACCAAGAGAATCTCGTGGAAATCTCAGTCGACCATTGTCTGGAGTTCTTGCATTAGACCGTCCATTTTTCAATCCCATAGAGTTCCCGGCACTGGTTCGGACCACCTAAACGGGCTGAGCGGGGAATTTCTCAAAGTATTGGCATTGGCATTGGCGACGTTATTGAGAACAATCCACATGTTCATATCCAAGCCAATGGTTTAATTCAAGCCAATAATTCAATCCAATGGGTGTAAGCGTAGATTCTCTTGTCGAGTCCTGGTGTAGACATTAATGTGATTTGGCTTTTGCAGTTCGAGATCACCTTAACTTGTCCAAAAAGTGTCCAAGTCTGTCCAAATCTGTCCAAATCCTTCTCGTATCTCTATTCCCAAATGGACGCCTTGATGGGTGCAAGGGAATTACGAAACAAACAAGAAAACAGGCTTAGCAACGCCAAGAAGCGGTGCATTTCATTTCGCCGATTCTGGAATTTGTCGTTTCTCCCTTTCTTCTTCCTTTGTTCCACAATACCCTATTTCGGTATCCGCAGCTGGTTCGGTTTTCCCAATCTCTCATTGCAACCATTGCATGCATATCCTAGGGCTGAACGGAGGCTGTGTCTAGGATCTCAACCGAGTATTTCTGAAGCATCCAAAAGACAAAGTTAATATGGTTTGTGGACTTGGTTAGAGATCGTGACTCAGTGCTAACTGGTCTCGGTAGCAGTAGAGAGCTCCAACTGTTTCTTGATGCTTGATCATCTGGGCAATGACATTGTGCAGTCTCGGGCTTGGGCGCCATAGACTGAAATCTCTAGACGTCCTCACTGACTTCATACCTAATCGTTGAATGGACCGATTTGGTAGTGGACCGATTTAATAGTGGGCCGATTCAGTAGTGGACGCATTTGGTAGTGGAAAAATTTGGTAGTGGAAAAATTTGGTAAGGTCCGGCCGATGACCCAGGGTCATATGCAGGGCTCAATGAAAGGTAGATCATGACCATAATCTGTTAAGCGCAGGATTAAGAATGACCTTTTCATTGTATGAAGCAGATGCTCATCTTCAATTGATGGCTCTGCAATTAAACAGATAGTTTCAATTGTTCTCTCGTAATAATATCCTAATAATTCAATATTCGGCAATCGGGACACTTCTATTGTTCTTCACTTGATCAACTCTTCAACTTTTCTTCCCTGATAACCTGACTCTATCATTTTTGATAATTCTACTCTTTGACCACTTGCTGACCACTTTTTAATCTCCTTGCATTCCGATAATTCCCCATGGTCGCAATAAGGTGTTTTGACAACATCTCCTTCCACTGACCTCCACGAGTACCACGTAATTGGAAGATGCAAAGCAATGAAATGCAAAGGAGGTTAAGGTGTAGTTAAGAAGAAAGTTAAGAAGATGGCAGGGCAGATTCAAAAGTTGGTGGTAAAAAAAAGGGCAGGAGGCGCTATTTTTATATTCGTACGGTTGACGTGAGGGGTTGCCGTTCTGTATGCGTGCACGCGCGTGCGCAACGTTTCAAATTTAGCAGCCACCCTGCGAACACAAACACAAACACAAACATATATAAATAGAGGATCCCCCTCCCTAAGCGAAAAACACCATCTTTTTCTCAATGTTAATTTGAACTACCGCTGCACCATGGAATACGACTACTTAGGGCTACTTCGTACTGGATTCTCATTTTAGTACTAATAATGGTTACTCTTTGTTATAAGAGAAATGGGTGTTTCAAAACTCATCACTTGACGTGGCAACCTAAAAGACCAATGCTGAAAAATGGCTCCATTGATTCTATTTATATACTGAATTGAGGACATCGAACCATTCAACAAACACCTTCAGATTCCAGATATTAGTTCTGGGCCCTCCTGAGATTTCTCGGGTTCTGATACCTCTGGAGCCTTCGGTTCAGGAGTCACTGAAATCTCTTCAACTTCAGGTGCCTTTTCCTTTCCAGACTCTTCCTTCGGGGAAATATCCATTCCAGGCTCTTCTTTCGGGGAAATATCCATTCCAGAGTTTTCTCCTGGGCCTTCTTGGTCAACAGAAGTCTCTTCTGGACCTTCTGCTTTGACTGCAGTTTCCTGAGCCTCCTCGGACTCCCTCTCTGTCTTTCTCTGGAGAAGACGTTCCTCCCGTGAGAGCCCAGCCGTATAGTCCATCTTGACCTTACGAGCCAGCAACGCCCGCTCGGCGCGCCTGGACCGTGCTAGGCGCAAGTCTTCCAACTCGGCATCTTTCCGCTTCTGCTCCTCCAAAGTTCGTTGTTTCTCCTTGGCCTCAATCCGCAGCGACCGTTTGCGTGTGGCCAAAAGACGGCTCATTTCAAGGTCCCGTTTCCTGCTCATAAGAAACTTGCGTTTTTTGAGCTCCACCAGGAAAAGGTTGGACACAAAGTGTGGCTGCTTCAAGATCTCGAGCATGGTCTTGTTCTCCTTGAGCTTTTTGTTCTTGGATAACTGCGCCACATACGAATTGAAGCCGTACACGTCATTATAGATGAGCTCATAGCTCACGCCCACCACATCGAACAAATCTTCTGGGAATGAGGCTTCCGGGTCCAGCGGGGCAAGACTTCGTTTCTTGGGCACCACCAACTCGGGCACAGTTACCGTTTTGCGGTAGAGAGCCGTGTTGTCGAACACAAGATGGTAACTCTCGCCGAGCGCCGTGTTTTTCTTGGCGGGCACCTCGTATATCGACGTGCTACGTAACACATCCGCAGCCATGTTGTTTTTGACAAGGTACTCTTTGAAGTCGGTATAGTGAGTGACTTCTTCCATCAACACATACAAAACACTGATTTTCTGGTCGATGAAGAGATCGTCAAAAGCAACCGGGGATTGGGATCCGTTCTGGGTACTCTTGGAAGAATCGTTCTTTTTGGATCGTTTGGAACTTGGGAGTTGTTTGAATTCGTCTTGGGCCATCTTATCGTCGTCGTCTTCGCCAGCATCGCCCTGCCCCAACGGCGAGTCGGGCCCAAAATAAAGCCGGAACAACGGCTCAAACATGGCCAAACTGGCCACCCGCCGCCCGTGGATCTTACTGATCAACGCTAGCTTGACCTTGTTCACCAACAACACCATGTCGTCGACCGGAGGAGGGGAAACCAAGCTGAAGAGCTCGATCTCAAAGAGATCACAGTCAAACGACTCGCTCTGGAGCCGGAGGTAGCCCCGGCACTGGTGCATCCAGTTCATGACAAAGATGTAATGGTCGGAGTTGCGGAAGTGGCGCCAGCGGGCATCGTGGGGGTACTGCTGCTGGAGATCATGCACCAAAGAGTGGTTAGGCATGGTGACGGGGTTGACCTTGGCCAAGGCTGCGGTTTCCTCTGCCGTGCCCACACGGAGCTCGTTTACTGGGTGGTCCATACTTCTTGTTGCTGCTGCCTGCGCTGGATGCTTGATACTTGCGCGCTGATATGCACTGCACATAAGTCACTCCAAGAAGTGATATGGTCCCGTATGCAGGTTCCACAAGACAAGAAGCCTAAGACGCGTTTAACGAACCTCCAATGGGAAATGAAGGGAGATTGGAGATTGAAGTGGTTGCAAAAATGTCTATATAAAATTGGGAATTATTGTCAAAATTTCAGCTTGCGAAAAAGTGGGATAATTCTGGGGTCCCGCGTTATGTGCAGGATAATACAATAGAAGGCTCTATTTCTAGCCCCACACCCATTTAAACCAGCAGAAATTAAAGGAACGACATTAAATCAGACTGATTACTCTAATTTCAGAGTTTGGGCTGGCAGCTATTGCTGAATCTCGAGATGACTACCCCAGCCGACCTGCAGATAGAAAACATACTGCATAAAGATGATATTCTGCATATAACACATTTCAGTCTAACCTTCAAGAGGCAAATCTCACTTCTTATAAATCATTATGGTTCTTGGTGGAGAAAAAGACACTTTAGTAATGATACTAAGAGTCCGGGAGTTTTCCGGTCATTAACCTTCATTTGGAGCGGAAAACCGGATCATGATGTGCATATGCAGGATTTTGAGAATTAAAGTCAATAAAAGGAAATTTAAATGTGAGTCATTCCTTTTAAGCAAAGTAGATGATTATCCTTGCGTACACCTAAGGCAACAGATCAGTGGCTAGATTTATGATTACCTCACAATCCCTTTTCGCATTCCACTATAGCTTTTATGAGCATCGCACGATCCCTGTTTCTCATTTCCACTAAAGATTTTATGAGCACCGCACTTCTAATACTTCACAATGAATCCTCCACTTTATCCAGTGTTCAGTCACCATTCACGGAAAGCAGTTTACCGGGAGGTATAAAACCACTATGGCCATTCATTATACCATTTTCCAGGGTTAATCCACTGTTGACTATGCCAGTAGTCCAATGTAGTCAGTAGGTAGTAGTCAGTAGTCAGTGGTAGTCCAATCAGAGTGGTAGTAGTAGTAACACTTGGACCAGAAACTAAACTCCATAATGGTAGTAGCACTTTGTAGTAGTACTTACATCTTGATTGTTCTCCTCATAAACATATCATCAGAAAGCGGCCATAAAACATGGCATCTAGGAAATTGGCCGAAGCATGGTATCTGAGAAATTGCATCTGAGGAAGAGGGCCATAGCATCTGAGAAATTGGTGACTTCATGAGGTCATCTGCATTGGAGGTGTCGTTGCTGGGTCCTAGGTATGGGTCGTTGAATCTCTTGTCTTCAAAGTGTACACTGGTATCGTTTTCGTCCATAAGGCCAGCTGCAGACACGGGAATGTCACCAATGGTTTTATACTTTTCAGTAGAGAACTCCTCGAACTTATTGGAGTTAGTGGGCCGCATAATATCCGGCCTAAAAACGTTTGGCCGGCGGAACGACTTATCGTTCTCGCCCCAAATTAGTCTTTGATCACGTTTTTGATGATTCAGATTAACTTAACAAATCGCATGCCTTTAAGCTGGCAACGGTTGATTCAAATTTCAATCCCATTATCTTTCGATGGCAGAAGAGGCCAATAATCTAAGAGGCCACTAGATCTCTAAGACACACTCAGTCGGTTTCAATGAGTTAGTAAGTTAATAAAGGTTGATATCTTAGTAAGAAGTAAGCAGTAAACCGTCTGTAGTCTGTAGTCTTAGTCTAAGAATCAGTAAGTAAAGAATCAGTAAGCAATGAGTCCTCAAGCAAAAAGTCAGTAAGTAGTGATTGGTAAAAGCAAGTAGGAAGCAAAAGTAAGCAGTAAGCAGTAAGCAGTAAGCAGTAAGCAGTATTAGTCTGTATTCTGTATTCTGTATTCTGTATTCTGTACTCTGTATTCTGTATTCTGTATCCTGTATTCTGTATTCTGTATTCTGTATTCTGTATTCTGTATTCTGTATTCTGTATTCTGTATTCTGTATTCTGTACTCTGTACTCTGTATTCTGTATTCTGTACTCTGATTCAGTAACCAATCTATAGTCTTAGTCTGATTCAGGACGTAATGAGTCAGTAGCTCTTGGTAAAGCTAGTCCTTTGGAATGAACATCAGAAATACGGATCATCTATGACTTTGAAATGGTAGGACACTATGACGACAATTTTTCTGGGAATGGCTTTTCGAAACCAGGGGGAATGCGAAACTTTATATATTTCGCGAGGGGGCTGCTCCTGCATGGCCGATGGCTGCAATTCAAGAGCGCGGGGGCGCGAAAAGGGAAATTCTATATAAACCCCCAACCTCAGGTTCTTTCTCCCTTTCTTCCACATTTTCTTCCACATTTTCTTCTCTTCTTCTTCTTCTTCGTTTTTGTGCTCTTATGTGTTGATGGCTTTCTGGATGAAATCCTAAGATCAAACGGCTAATCACTCCAGGATTACGAGCTTCTCTCGGTTCTGGAATGAGGATTCCGTGGAGGAGATTCTATGGATTTTTGGTGAATACCGGGGAAGAAGAGTCGATTCCAAAGAGGGCTTGATTTCTCTTTCCACTGTCATGACTCACTTACTGACCTCCGTACGAATAACGTGCGAATAAAGGACGAATACCGGAAGAATAACTACTACAAACTTACTACTACGACTTACAGCCCACCTTGCGGTACCTACTCCACCTTCTCAATCTACTATGGTTACTGGTTGATCTACTTACAGGTTTTTTTTGGTAACTTACAAGTTGCTTATGGTACAGTTTATCTACTATGATTCAGGTTAATCTATGGTTACAGGTTAATCATTATGGTTCAGGTTAATCATTATGGTTCAGGTTAATCATTATGGTTCAGGTTAATCTACTGGTAACTAACAAGTTAATTATGGCTACAGGTTCATGTTAAGTTACTTGTTCTGGCGAACAAGTTGATTATGGTTACAGTTGAGTATGGAACAGGGTATCGCTGGTTACAGTGTATTGTTTGATGTTTAAATATTGCCGAGCAACAGACGCAAGAGGTCGTTCTTGTTCTGGATCTTCTCGATCTCGGCACTGATTTTCATCAACGCCGAGTGTTTCAGGAGATTGGGCAAGCCGTCCTTGTTGAGCTGCCGGCGCTTGCTCTTCTTCTTGGCCGAACACATCGACAGCGCAGACACCAAGTCGTTGCGGTAGTCGTCGACATTGGTGATGAGCCGGAGACACCGCTCGTATGCTTCTTTACAGAGCATGCGTCTTTTCTGCTCCAGGTGCAGGTGGTTGAGTCTTTTCTGCTCCAACGACAAGAGCGCCTTGCCTGTTTTGCGGCGTTTCTTGGGCTCTTCCTCTGCCGCCGAATCGGGAGGCGTGAGGCTGGCGGCGGGCGTGAGTGTTGATACTGTTGCCTTGTGGTCCTGCACATAGGCCGCCGGGCCTTTATACGCCTTCAAACTCCGTTTGGATCCCGTTTTCACCTGCTGCGAGTTGTCGTAGTAGTCGAGCGGGTTGACCTGAGAAGGATATGCCAAGTTATCCAAGAACTTCTGGAGTGCATCGGATTCTGTGTTGGAGAAGAACTGGTCTGCGTCTTCGACGCTATCGTCGCGGTCGGTTTCGGCGCCCAAGTCGCTTTTGAAGTCGGCCTTGGCCTCGGAGGTTTTGGCGGAGAAATCAAAGTCATAGTGGAACACATCGGGGGCCGATTGGTGAGGTCTCCGAGGCTGGGGCTGGGACATGGCCACTGCGCCGAGGTCCGCGAGCCCGAGCCCCGCAAGCCCGAGGTTCGGCTGGGTTTCACCCCCAAGGGTTCCCACACCAAGACTTCCATTACCCTCAAGACTTCCGCTACCGGCAAGGCCCCCGAGCCCGAGCTCTTCGCCGAGCCCATGTCCCGAGAATGGGGCAGATCCGGAAACCGGCCCGGATCCCCCCAAGTGGCCCCTTTGCATATACTTGCCTCCCAGAAGCCCGGCCCCCCACGAGTCCAGCACACTATGACTCTGGTGACTCCGGTGACTCTGATGATTTTGGTGGTGCTGACTCTGGTGACTCTGATGACTTTGGTGACTCTGATGACTCTGCTGGTGCTGACTTGGCTGGTGCTGGGCCTGTTGGGCCTTTTGAAGCTGCTCCACCTCCAGCAAAGCGTTTTTCTGCTGGAGCAGCGAGTACATGGAGTAAGCCTGCTCGAAGTCCATGTCCATGGTGACCATGTCGAGGTCGAAGATGTCCTCGTCGTCGGAGAACGGCGCCGAGACCGGCGTGTGTGGCTTGGTGTGGAAGAGCTGCGTGTACTGGGGATTGAGACTTTGGTTTTGGCCTTGGTTTTGTTGTGATTGGTGGACTTGTTGTGATGGGTGGTTTTGAACCTGGCCGTATGGTGATTGGTGGAGGTTCTGATGCTGGTGACTTTGGCGGGCCTTGACTGGAGGGTGGCTGAAGATGTTGAGGTTGAAGTTCTCGCCTCGGCTGGCCACGGCGGTGTATGACATTATGTGTTTCAGGTGTTTCAGGTGTTTCAGAAGTGTTTCAGAAGTGTTTCAGTTTCAGTGATTCCGTTTCAGGTATTTCACTGTTCTTTGTTCAGTTTTCAATGATTTTTCAATTCCCTGGTTTGTTTGATGGGGAAGGAAAAGGTATAAATATGTGGGTTTCAAAATCGGGTGTTGGAAATGTTGGGTATGTTTTTGTTCCCAAGATTTGAGTTGAGATTTGAGTTGAGATTTGATGTGAGAATGAGATGTGAGATTTGGGTGAGACTCGGTTGAGTGCGATTGCGTTTGAGATTTGGGTGAGGTTTGTTTCAGGTGTGTTTCAGGTTTGTTTCAGGTGTTTCTGATGTTTCAAAAGTGTTTCAGGGGTTTCAGGGGATGTATGCGATTGGAGGCGGGCGGATGGATCCAAAATTGCTGACTTGGGTGGATATGTGGGGGAGGTGAACATTTATACTGACTCCGGCTTCTGGGCATGAAGTGCTTGCCCAAAGGGGTTTCCGGGGAAACGCACCTTGCGGGAATAGGGACGCGCGCCACGGACGTTGGTCGTGCTTGTGTGCACGCACGGCACCAGGGCCACCGGGCCCCGACCCTCCACCACTTTCGGCCCGCAATACATCCGAGTTTGGCGTGCAGCCCAACACTATGGCGGGTGCATTGAACGCACGCCCAACTTTGTCCTTGTTCTCTTTGTTTCAAATAACGTTGAGCGGGAGGGGCTTTCATGCACACCCAACAGAGCGGAGCCGGGTGCGGGCGGTGCGAGCAGTGCGTCCGGTCTGGCTTACTGTCTGCAGTACAATCGCCGGATCACGCATGGTCCGCGCAGCCCCGCGCAGCCCCGCGCAGACGTCGAGGCTCAATCAGCGCCGCCCCGAGCCAATCAGACGCGCGCATTGACCATGACGACAACTGAGCAAAATGCCCGGCGGGCGTCAAAATGCCTGCGGGACCTGCACACACGGATATTTGCTCTGGCGGCCGCCAACGGCTATTCTTCCGTGCGTAAGCCCTCCGTACTTCCACCGCTTGTTTCTTGGCTGCCACTGCACCTCCAATCCCCTCCCTGCCCCATCCACACCGGAACACTAGAATCCCGGAACCACCAAGCCTGAAGTCCCTAATTCTACCCCTACACTAATTCTACCTCTACACCCGTAACTCTACGCCCCTAGCTATACACCCCTAAATTTCACCCCTATTTCTATCTCTACTTCTACTTCTACTTCTACACCTGTACACCTCCCCCCCCCCCCCCCCCCCCCCCCCCCCCCCCCCCCCCCCCCCCCCCCCCCCCCCCCCCCCCCCCCCCCCCCCCCCCCCCCCCCCCCCCCCCCCCCCCCCCCCCCCCCCCCCCCCCCCCCCCCCCCCCCCCCCCCCCCCCCCCCCCCCCCCCCCCCCCCCCCCCCCCCCCCCCCCCCCCCCCCCCCCCCCCCCCCCCCCCCCCCCCCCCCCCCCCCCCCCCCCCCCCCCCCCCCCCCCCCCCCCCCCCCCCCCCCCCCCCCCCCCCCCCCCCCCCCCCCCCCCCCCCCCCCCCCCCCCCCCCCCCCCCCCCCCCCCCCCCCCCCCCCCCCCCCCCCCCCCCCCCCCCCCCCCCCCCCCCCCCCCCCCCCCCCCCCCCCCCCCCCCCCCCCCCCCCCCCCCCCCCCCCCCCCCCCCCCCCCCCCCCCCCCCCCCCCCCCCCCCCCCCCCCCCCCCCCCCCCCCCCCCCCCCCCCCCCCCCCCCCCCCCCCCCCCCCCCCCCCCCCCCCCCCCCCCCCCCCCCCCCCCCCCCCCCCCCCCCCCCCCCCCCCCCCCCCCCCCCCCCCCCCCCCCCCCCCCCCCCCCCCCCCCCCCCCCCCCCCCCCCCCCCCCCCCCCCCCCCCCCCCCCCCCCCCTCAATTCTCCCTCAATTCTCCCTCAATTCTCCTACAATACTTCCTCGTCTTAACTCCATAACTGCCATAACCCCCTTAACTCCCATAACCATGCCACCCTAGAAACGACGCCACGCCCACGCCAAATGCCAAATGCCCAAATTCCAAATGCCCAAATTTCCGACACCAAATGCCCAATTCCAAATGCCAAATTCCCAAAGCCCAACGCCATCGCCCAACGTTTCACCACGTCAATCCCAGACCTCGCGCTCGCTCTACATCTCCGCCATTATCTTCGGCCCAAGGCCACCGTATCCAGGACAACCCAAAATCAAAATCAAAATCAAATCAAAAATCATCAAGTCCCGGTAAAATTTACTATTTCAAAGGTTATGCATTCACTACTTCAATTATTGTCATTGACTCATTCACTAATTCAAAGTTGCTCATTCAATTATTCTCATTCAATTATTCTCATTCAATTATTCTCATTCAGTAATTCAAAAAGGTACTTATTGATTCCTTAAGTCACTCATTCAATTATTTTAATCCACTAATTCTAATCCTCTAACTAATTTACTAATTCAATTATTCATTTATTTTCATTTACTAATTCCTTAATTCAACAATCCACTAATCCTCTAACTAATTCACTCATTCAATCATTTTAATTCACTAATTATTACATTCACTAGATTGACTAATCGCCATGACATTTTCTTGAGTATTGAATAGGTGTGGATGGGATGGGATGTTAAGGGGATGGACGTTGATGGGTGTGGAAGTGGACGTGGACGGGAACCGCACACGATGAAATGGAGCATAGGCGTAGGTGCATTTGGGAGAGAGATTTTTTTGTGGTGCGGTGGGTGCGGGTTCTATTGTGCATTTTTGGTGCGAGGGTTTTGGGGATTTGGTCGAAGGGTTTTGTGGGTTTTGTACGGAGGGTTTCGTGGGTTTGCGTGGGGTTTGGTGAGAATTGGTGAGAAATGGTGAGAATTGGTGAGAATTGGTGAGAATTGGGGGGTGCGCTTACGTAAGCCCTGAGATTGATGACTATGAGGGTGGAAAAAATGTAACGTGGGATTTAACCTAATGAATGGGATTAAATCTGATGAATGGGATTTGTCAATGGGATTAAATCTTTGAATGGGATAAAATCTATTGATTGACTTGTCAGTGGATTACATAATCTCAATGCTTTGAGACAATCCATTTATCTTGCATTTATCTTGCATTTATCTTGACACAATGTATAATCTGGTCAATGTGTGATTTAATCTGCTCTTTATTGATGTACGAATATATGTATTCATGTGTGATTATGTAATCACGGCCCATTTATTCCATTGTTGGTGTGATTGTGGAAGATTAGTCAATGGCAATTGTATGTGGATGAGCTTACGTAAGCCGGGCCTTTGTAACGCGGGCCCTTGGATCCGGGGCCTTGGATCCGGGGCCTTGGATCCGGGGCCTTTGTATGCGGGGCCTTTGTATGCGGGGCGGGCCGACTGACGTAATCGGCTTTTGTTTCCCGAAGTTCCGTGACTAAAACTGATCTGGTGGCGGAATATGGATTATTTTTTTTTTGGGGGGGTGGGATATCTTTCCATGCGCGCCTGCACATACTGGCGACACCCTAAGATTCTTTCCGCCTATTAAAGGCATTTTTATCTTTGCGTATTGACTGGGAAGCCCGTAGCGAGTGCGTCATCGGGATGGGTGACGTGCATGCAGGTCGTGCAGCAGCAAGTGCAGGGTGAAATGAAGTTATGACGATCTCTGTATGCAGTGGCCTGTGCAGCATGCAGTGGCAGAAAAGAGAAACCATGCGCGTTTCGGACGTGCGGCGCATACGTCTCGACTACACTTTGCTTCCTGCGCCCGCGCGCCGGTCCACTTGCGATAGCCCGATATGGTAATTTTCACCTTGCTCTGCTTCTGCTATCTACCCCACTATTGTCATAGCAATCTTCCAAGTACTGCAGATTCATGGCGCTTGAATTTATTTTTTGGTAACGTTTTTGCCATTTTCATGTTTCTCTCAATACTCACCACGAGACCCCAACTACAAAGGAATTTTGCTTTCCCTTGATATTTATTCTTGTGTATATCCACGTAACTTTAAATTTTCAAAAAGCCTGTGTGGCGTAATGGTTAGCGCATTTGACTTCTAATCAAAAGATTCCGGGTTCGAGTCCCGGCATGGGTTTGTTTGCGGTTTTAGCTCAGTTGGGAGAGCGTCAGACTGAAGATCTGAAGGTCCTGTGTTCGATCCACAGAAATCGCATTCTTTTTGCAAGACCATTACTTACTCTCTATAATTCATTACTCTTTGTTTCCAATTACATTCCTCATTATTTATTACTTCATTAGTCTATTGATCCTTAGTTGCATCTTCCGAGACCGCCGCATGGAGCGCCACGAAGCCGCACCCCAAAAACTCATTAAGCAAGGCCTCGCTCACAATCACCTGGAAGTTGAACAAGTACAAGAAACTCACCTCGATGCGGCACAAGTCCCGGAGCTCGAGCCCGCCCACCGTGGCAAAACTCTTTTGTTTCTGGTACACATCCTCCAACTTCTTGGTCAGGCACCGGAGCAGCGCCAACAAGAAGCGGTGCACATTGCAGGGCGTAAGCGTCACCACCCCCAACACCGCACTCAACTTGTAGAGCATGTAAGCGCTGTGGATATACACGGCCACGGAAATCGACGGCAGGTAGGTGTGGATTCGAACGAGGAATTCCTCGATACTTATAGGCGGGGCCTTGGCGAGGCTGAAGTTGCGCACTAGATGCACGGCCTGCTTTTGTACCTTTGGCTGCATATGAAACACCACCTCCTTGCGCAACCGCTGGTTGCAGAGCTGGGAAATGGGCAGTGGCGCTTTTTCAAGCGACGTGGCCCGGAGGAGCTGCTGCATGCATATTTGCGGGTCGCCTTCCCTTTTCGAATGGCAGCTATTGTCTGTGCAGTCGTGGCTGGGGGTGGGGTTATAAAAGGACGCCATATTCCCTTGGGTGTTATTCCCCTGGATATTATTTCCCTGGATATTATTCCCCTGGGTAAGGACCTTGCCATCTTCTTTGGACTCCTCTTCATTCTCCCCTCTATTCTCCCCTCTATTCTCGCTCTCCCCTTTGAGTTCTGTGTCTCCATCGATTCCCCCATTGATCTTCTCCTCATGTTCCAATTCATCAAGGTCAATGGAGTTTCGTTGAAGCTGTGTTTTTCGAAAGGATGCACGCTTTTCTGGGTTCGAGCCCAAAACAATAAGGTCTTCGACCACCTGGCGGAGAATGGCCACCGCGTGGTACAAATGAAGCGTGTTGATATCCTTGATCTTGTGCTCAAGGTCAAACACAAGCTCGGCCACGTTGACCTCCAGGAGCGAGCAGGGCTCATCCACAAAGGTCTCGTGCGGCCGCTTAAGGAGAATATCCGACACGTACTTGTTCTGGTACTCGGACATGGGCAGGCTAAAGAGACGGTGGGGTGTGAGATGTAGTTGGACCATGACGCGGGCGCCTCGCGCCACATGCAGGCCGTCCCCACATCCAGCAGATCCAACCCAGAAACCAGATCCCAAACAGATCAACCAGTGCCAAAAAGATCAACCAATGCCAAAAAGATCAAGATACCAAACCCAAAGAAGATCCCAATACTAAAGCAGAAATTGCATTGGCAGCAGAAATTGCATTTACAGCAGAAAATTGCGAATGACTGAAACATGCGATTCCACATTTATCAACTGCTCAGTTCGCTATTGCAACCACCCATTCTGACTTGATCCAACCAAGGCAATAAGGTGAATGGATAGTATCAGAATATTGAGATTCTATAGACTCCAAGATCGGGGTTTTTAGGGAATTACATTTACAAGGAGACTCGTGGCGGGGACTTTGACTGATCATTGGACCATCAAATCCTAATTAAGGATGACAAAATGGAAAGCTACTGCAAGAACATTATCGGAGTATTCATCGTGATTGGTTCATCGGGACTGTATCACTATGGAGTCATGCTTTTGATGAAATGGTGAACTTTTGGACAAATGGCTGAGTCCTTTCCAGAATGCCAGTGTTCTAAGTGGACAACTGATACTCAAAGCTTAATCGGATAAATGTTTTATTGAGTGAGTACAGACCAGTGCTAATGACTTATACTAGTACTGGACTAGACTATTTGAGTGGCGGTTGGCCTTTTGAGATCAATGCATTGGTGGGCCGAGATCACTAGTATATGCTCAGCTGTCAATCGAATCGGTTGTTTTTGGTTAAAGTGAAGACAAGTCGCCATTATGTCTTTCAGCATGACGTCCGAGTCCATCAACTGGGAAGAACCAATCAGATCTCCCCTCTCCTGATTATGGATTCCATGGGTTATCTATCGGGCCCTTTTCTTGTTACCACCCGACTCCTCCATCTTCCGCTTCTTGCCCTCCTTGACAAAATACTCCTTCTTGCGCTCCTTTTCCTTCTCCTGCCGCAACTCGTCCTTCTTGGCAAACTCCTTCAACCGCTCCTGGAACTTCTCGTGCTTCTTGTCGCTGCGCTTCTTGTCCTTGTTCTTCTTCAACTCCTGGATCTTGTCCACCAAGTCGCGCATCTTCTTCTCGTCGCCGTCCACAATCACCGCCCGTTTCTCCATGTACGACGGCTTGGCCCGCGGCTTGACCTCCGAGACTTGCGCTTTGAAAGGGAGGTTCTTCTGGAGACTGCGAGGCACCTTCAAGGTGTTGAACTTGCGCTCGGTCCGCTCCACCTTCTTATAGGCACTGTCGGCCAATAAAGGCGTCTCGACGCTGTTCTCGGCCCGCACCCGGCCCGTGAGCCTCATGCCCTGCCACTGCTCATGGTTACTCAAGAGCATCGACGTCACGGGGTTATAAAACTCCTTGACCTTCACGGGGTACCACGTCTTCAAGAAGATGGTATCGGACATGAGGATCTTGTCCTCGAACGTGGCTCTGAAATAGCCATCGGGTTTGGAAAGCGCCCTCTTGATCTCGCCTCGGATCCCCGATACCGTCCGGATCGAAGCTCCTTCGAACTTGGCCACCTCCAATGCATTGCTGAACATATCCTTGATGAATGCCGTGTTGCGGAAGATCTTATATGGATGACCCACCAACTTCAACTTCTTGACAATCTCCACCGAGGAGTTGAGGTCCTCCACCACTCCCGTGGCTGCCACCCGGAAAGACCCCGTGGTCGACTGCTGGTCAATGATGTTGAAACCCACAAACGTGGTGTTCGGGGCGACCAAAGGCCCATAGAACGATGCAAAACAGTATGCGTGCTCCGGCGTATACTTAAGCATTCTGTTTCTGGTCCTCGAATCCGACGTGGTATAAATGGGGATGGTCTGGAACCGTCTCCAGCCCAAGGAGAGAATCAAGGGGTCCTGACTCTTCAAGATCTTCTTGTGCCAACGATGCCTCTTGAGCCTGACGTTCATGATTCCAAACCGTGACTCCGTGGCCAAAAGCCCGCCAAGCACAATGGGGTATTCCGGTTGCAAGTTGTTGATGAACTCACACGGAAGCTTTTCAAACACAATCTTCACGTATGATCCGGCTCGGTACCCTTCGATGTTGACCCTGGTGTGGGCGTCCATTTCCTCGAACTGCGCCTTGTTGATCTCCAACTGCTTGGCCATTTTGTTCTTCTGGAACTCGTACCAGGTATCGGCCTCGGTATCGCCCTCGAAATCCTTGGCCCCGAACTCCCGGTCCTCCTCCTCTTCGAACTGCAACTTGAGCTTGGCTTTTTTGGCGGCATTCAATTCTCGCTTCTGTTCAACCGTGAGGTTTTCATCCTCCTCCTCCGCCTCCTCCTGGTCTTCGTCGTCGTCTTCCTCGGATCCTTCACCGTCTTCGCTGTCTTCTCCTTTTTGCTCCTCCTTGTCGAAATCAGCAAAGTCCTCCGCTTTATTTCCAGCATCGTCATTGTCATCTGCGGCCTCCAAATCCTCGAAATCTCCTTCTTCATCCTCCGCTTCTTCTCCGTCTTCGTTGTCTTTGTCGGAGACTTTAGGAGCCACGAGAAGCCGGGCCTTAAGTGCCTTGTACCCGTTTTCATATTCCTCGTCGTCGGTATCCTGGATCCTGGAAGAATCAAACTTATTCCTTAATTCGTCTAAACTTGGGAACTTGGGCACTGACGAGTCCAAGTCATCGGCCATCTGTGCATTCTGCCTCTTTTTGAAGAAGTTGTCTTCGTCGTCGTCCTCAATGTCCGACTCTTCCTCGTCCGACTCCGCCTGCTGTTTCCACCTCTTGATGACATCCTGTGGCTCGATGTTGTCCAAATATAGAAGCTTGTTGATATCCCAACGCCGCTGCACCAGGCCTTTCAATTTGGACGCCATCTTGGTGTATGATTGTTCGTCATCTGAAGATAAAGACGAATCCTCCACGAACTCCAAAGCGTTTGCCTTGGCCGAGTCGCCAAAATCAATCTCCACTTTTTGGCTATACCCCTTTACGTGGGCTCCATCGTGGTCTTCTTCATCGTCGTCATCTTCTCCTCCATCCGATAAGTTGTCAAATTCGGTGTCTTCCTGCACAGACTTGCCATAGACACGGGCGCTTCTCAAGGCAGTTCGGCCCGTGTTTTCTTGGGTTTCTTCGTCCTCCGAAACCAACCCTTGAAGCTCTTCTTCTTCGTCGTCGCCATTGGATGCTCCGATGGCCTCGGAATGGGAAAACAACTGCAACCCAGGGCCCTCGGCAAACCGTTCCTGCGTGGTTTTGTCCACTCCCTGTAATCCGGTCACCAAGCGTTCACCCTCGCCCATCTCGTCATCTGATTGGTCATCTCTTTTGAAAAACGACTGCTTCTCCCCCACATCAATGTACACGGCGTCCTTGTCCACCAAAACACCGCCCACATCCGACATGGGAGCATAGATGATCTTTTGTTTATCCTCCAATCTCTTTCTTCTGCGTCTTCTGAGCGGAGCAACCTCTTCGCCGGCCTCGGCCGCCTCCTTGGCCTTTTCCCTCTCGATATCGTCCAATTTCTGCTCGTAGTACGGCGTAGGGCATGGGTCCGGCAATTTCTCTATGCTGTGCACAGTGTAGTCGCCCACTCCGGCAATGTGCATCCGGGCGTCTTGCACCGCCAACGGCGTGCCATGCAAATAGCCATAGAAGGCAATGTTCCGGTCACACTTGTTGTTTTCGGCAATCTTCTGCGGGTGGGTCAAGTCCGTGACTCGATCACACAATAGGTATGGATGTTCGTTTCTCCACTTCAACGGCCGGAACTTCATCACCGACATGAACCGGCACAAGTTCAAGATCTCCCGGTCCGGGTACCGGCCATTGATCACTCCGGAGAGGTAAAACAACTTGGCTCCCTGGTACACCTCTGTCCAGAACCGGTGCTTCAATCTTTTCTTGGAGGTTCTCAATGTACTCTGGGACTTGAACAAGTCCAAATGCGTGGAGACTCCCAAGACACGAGGCATTCCGTGGTGCTGGGCGATGTTCAAAAACTCCATTGTTTCCATTTCCAAACCAAAGTTTCCGTCGATCAAAAGAAGCACCAAGTCGGCAATTTTGGCGGCGTCAATCATGGAATTAAGGTCGTTTTTCACCTCAATAAACGTCAACCGCCTTCTTTTGCCGCTGACAATGGTAATCGGGCCCTTGACTTCGGTCAACGTGGTTTTCGTCATTCTCTTGACAAGCGACTTGATCAACGTGGTTTTCCCCGTTCCTGGAGGACCCACGATCGCCACAATCACTGGCGGTGGATCGTCGTCAGGGGTTCGGTCCACCATGGGCACATGGAGCTTCCTTTCGTTTTTATCATGGGTTCTTCTGGCTTGGCGTTCCAACTTGCGGGGAGCAGCCACGGCAAACGCCTTGGCATTGTAGCCATTCTGATGCAACTTCTTCTTGGCCGTTTTCTTATTGGTATCCCCCCCTCTATGAGGTTTGTTGGTCTGCTCCATATTGGGGTATGAATGAATTAGTAGCGCAGTGCGATGAGAAGGCATCCCGAGTATTTTTCATGAGATGACACCCGTACCTCCGCACCTTCATCAACACCCTAAGATTCACCACCACCACCACCACCACCACCCAACTGCCCAACTGCCCAAACCTTGGAATAAGAGCAATTTTTGCAATAGTGAATAAAACCCAAAATGCAGGTTTTTTTTTTTTTTGCAAACCAATTCAAATCATGACAGTAGCTTTTTCCAAAAAGAATGCACTGGCCTTTCTTGCAACCGCAGGCACAAAACAAGTGCTGCGAACAAATGCTGCGACTGCGAACAAAGTGCTGCGAACAAATTGCTGAACAAAGTGCTGCGACTGCGACGACTGCAAAAACTTGTAGTACCCCAAACGTCACAAATTGATGGTTCTGGTCAATGAAAGTTCCCTGGGTCTTATGCTTAGCAGGCCTTGTGTTTTGCGGAGTCACGCTTGCCCGGCTCTGCGCCACGCGGTCGGTGCTCCTTTTCTCCGGCTTTAAAGTCCACCGCAAATACGCCATCAGCTTCTTCCCCCTTCACATCGAACACTATGTGGTACTCACCAAGTGCAAAAAGGGCGAGCCCGTGTTCTCTAGGATTGTACAGTTGAACTCCACCTCCGACGAGTTTTCGGCGTCGTTCTGCCCGGACCCGAAGACCCTGCTCAACACTGCTGCCAGTCCGCCAAATATCAAATGGCACCTTGAAAAAGTCCGCAACTTCTTGCCCAAACCCAACAAGGCCGGGGTGTGGGAACGGCTTCAAAAAAGCGGCGCCTCTAGTTTCATCCGGTCGCTTCTTTCCGAGGGCAAATTCGGCCGGATCTTCCATTGGTACGAAGATATGGAGCTAGACACAAACACTAGGCTGTGTTTCCGCATGGCCCGGCGCAAACGGTACGCCCGCCTGAACCTTGTGTTGTTTCTTCCCACGACATTTGTAGGGGTGCTTTTTTCTAGCGATGTCCAGGAAGCAGGGGGGGAAGGGGGTTTTTATGGTGCATCGGCAGGGGGTGGCAAGCCGGCGGCGTGCATGGGCGGCGAATGCCAAGAAGGGGGTGGTTCAGATCTGAAACGTGCCACAAAAGCAGCCGAGCGAATATATAAAGAGGAGGATCCCGGCTCGCTTTTCGGGGCCCACTTTAATTATTTGCAGCCATCCCCGCACTCGAATTTTGACGATGCGCAGCGGAAAGATGAGCAAAATGAGCCGCGAAAAGACAAGCAAAATGGGCCGCGAAAAGCGCAGCTGAATGCGCCGCAGATCCAGCCTCACGGCGAATCTCCGGTCGATCCCCAAAAAACTCCGCCTCTCTCTGAGAAGGAAAAAAAAAATTTTGGAAAAGAAAACAATGATTTGGCTCAAGAGATAGAATCTACTGATTCCGACTTCGATATTGGAAAGGGCAACTTTGATGGTGACACTGAAGATGCCGTTCCGTTGTGTCCTCTAGTGGCAGACGATTATGCCACGCACTGGCTCTCGCTACTGCTCAGCCAGACCAAATTGATCTACCACGTGCCATACCTAAAGTCGCCATCCTACTGGGACCCACGGTTCCCCAAAACAGATCGGGAAGAAGTGTACCCCGACTCGTGGATGAAGGACGTGGATCTGGCCGAAAGGTACACGTATAACCTGCTGGAACAGGCGGTTTTATCTGCGGCTCTTGCAGTGACGTTGGAGGTGATGCACAACAAGCTCCTGAGCATCGGGCCCCGGTTTTCCAGGATCGTCATGTACAAATTGACCATGTTGGCCCGCTTGGATCCAAGCTTGATGCTAGCCTTGTTTTTGTCTTCCGCCGACAAGGCCAAAAGCATCCGCGTGGTGCAGGCTCTCCAGGATATCTGGGAGGAGGATTTGGCTGAAAGTATAACGGCAGAAGAGATTGCCGAAACCCTTTCGGAGATCTGGGATGAGACTCGAGAATAGAATATGGGAGTCTACTTAGGAATGCTCTACAGTTACAAAAAGTTTGGTTACGTTGCATGTGCATTCTATAAGACAATCTATAAGATTCTTTCGGCTCGGGTTGGGTTCGACTCCGAGTAGTCGGAGTATACTGCGCTGGACTTGACCGACTCATTGCGGGCATGGCCCATGGGCCTGTTATTGAATCCCAGGTTGTGGTTCTCCACGGTGTCGGCGCTGAGCGTATTGCTCAATCGCGTGATTTCACCGTTGTTCTTTGCCGAGAGTTCCTTGGTGGAAAACTTGCGGTTGAGCTTATTTTTGAGTTTCTCGCCAAAGCTCTTCTCCACGCTGTCATCGCTGTTGGCGGCGTTGGTGGCTGACGACGAGAACTCATACTTTTCGTCGCTGTGGGGCTCCAAGAGCGAGGCATCGGCCTCATAGCTATCCGTGGACTGGTTTTGGATATCGTGGAGACGGTACATTTCTGTTTCCCAGTCTTGCTGGTGATCCTGAGCTGCTGCACCCAAGGCAAAGAGCTCGTTTTGGGTCCGGGCCTCCTGCGACATGGTCTTTTCGGAATTCTTATACTTGATGGACGATTGTCTTTGGAACGATGTTCTGTCGTCTTTGGCTGGGGCAAACCGGGCATCGGGGTTCTTGGATACCACAGCCAACACGATGATTCCAATGATCATCATCAAAAGAACAAGGGAAAAGGCTGCGTTCAAAATAAAGAAGACCCAGCCCATGATCGAAGCCACTTGTGCAGGTTGTCCGAAGAGATCGGAGAAAAAGACAAACAAGAGCGAGTTGAGGGTGACCACCACGGCCATACAATAATTCAACACGTTAGTTGGTTTGTTCATGAATGGTCTTTGGATGAAAAGGAAAATCATGAAGGCCAAGTCAAGCACGAAGATCACAATGGACGACGCCTTGCCGGAGCCCTGACACAAGCCCACGAAAATGGCCTTGACAAGCGAGTGCGCCACCATCACCATGCCGAACCAATACTTCTGGGCATTGAACATGGTGTAGCAGAACCCAAACTTGTGCAACACCCGGGTTTCTCCATACAAGAGCGCAGCCGGGTTGTTGAATTTTCTCTGGGATCTGGTTCCGTGCAAGTGAGTGTTCCAGAAAGAATATGCCATGATACCAATGGCCAAGATGAGTGTTAGGCATGCCAACACAATGACGGCCGGCGAATCACTCACGGTGAACTCAAACAACGACAAGATCACCAACTGGAGAAACCCAATGTTGATGTATCTTAACAAAGCGCCCTTCAAAATCATGGGGAAAGAGGAGCGGAAGTGGGAGAGTCGGTTGGGGTTCATTTTCTTCATGCGGATAAGAAGCACGGTGGCCAGCTTAACTATCACAAGCACAACCGTCAAGACAAAGCCAATGAGCACGAAAAAGGCAAGTCCCGTGACCACAATGGACGTGGGCTCGATGTGGGAGTTATAGCCAATGCGCTTGATTCCTCGCAACACAATCAAGTTTTGATTGGAGTTCAATGAAAAGTCCAACGACCGCTTATGCCCTGGAGTGATGGCATAGTCGTTTTGCACATAGTCGTGCAAGTTTCTCAAGTACCCCAAGGCTCTCTGCACCAAGATCTGCTGGTTGGAACTTATGAAGTACAACGAAGGCGTGCCTCCAGTTGCTTGGACATACCAACGGAAGATCTTCTGCATGAACTCCACGCGGATCAAACCCATGGACCAGGCCAAGTTTTCGGACCAGGCAGAAGCAATGGGAGGAACCCGGTCCACGGACTGCATGCAGACGACCACCACGGACTGGAAGTATAAGAACAACGAAACGGCATTGGTGGCGATATGGGAAGCAGCATTGGAGTTACCGAAAGTGGACATGACGGCAGCAATGAGAAGCCCCAAGCCGGCAATACAGGCCGAAGCCCATTTGATTCCCGTTTGGGAAACGGTCTTACCGTTGGAAAACGATGTTTGAAGGCATGACAAGCGCTCGCCATTTTTCTGGTCATAAACGTTAAGCTTGACCACCGCATCGATGTCGGGCACATTATAGGCGATTCTGGGGATCTGTTTGGCGTACGTCTCGGAGATGTACTCGATGGACTCGATCTGCATGGTACCCGGGTAGATGGGGCAGAACTGCTTCCAGCCAATGTCACACATGTTGATGGTCTTTTCGATGATCACGAACCCATATGCATACACCTGGATATGCGCCGTGACCTTGGCGGAGATCTCCGTGGTCAAGTCAAGGTTATAACGCAACGACCGGTCATCGGGGTTGAATGTGACGTTGAAGTATGAAGGAGAAATCTGCGAGTTGGACATGCACGTCACCAACGACGTGGCGGTAAGGCTTCGTTTGGCAAAGGCGGTGCAAGCCCACGCTAGAAAAAGGAGAAACAACTTCATGGCTAGAGTGATGATCAATTGATTGGATGGGTTTATTGATGGAAGGGTCGGATCAAATTTATTTATTTATTGATTGATTGATCAATTTTTTTTGATTGATTGATTGATTTGTGGATTTGATGGGTTGAGCTATTTTTGGATTGCTTTGGACCAAGTGGTTCTGGAACTTGAAGTTGCTAATTGAAAAGGTCAGGAGATCTGAGAATTGGAGACAACTTGGAGGGGCTAGACTCTTTGGATCAGGCAAAAAAAACCGGTCTCTCTGAAGTCCAAAGATGGCTTGAAAATAAACAGGGAAAAGCCCAAAATTAGTTGCTCAGATGCAAAGGGGACGAGCTGGGTTTGGGGAAAGGCAGGGGGAGAATTTAAAAAACAAAGGTTAAAAAATTCAAAGCCTTGGAACTGATCCGAAGCGCGCGATCAGAGAATGGGGGTTGAAAAAGAAACGCGCATGAATGCGCAGTCACGTGGGTGGCCGGAACATATTCTAAACACCAAGGCAGACATGGATTCCAGAAAAAGAGAAAAGGGGGAAATGGAATAAGGTGAAACGGTGGGGATTGGGAATAAATGGCTATGATGAAATGGCTATGATGAAATGGCTATGATGAGATGGACACGTGACTTTCTTTTTAAATGTACCCATTGGATCTCCCTACAAGATCCTTCTGGAGCACTACAGCCACACACGTGATGCTTCAAAAATAAACGCGGATGCGCGTGTATGCACGTTCCCACATCCCATGGCTTTCAATGGCTTCAATGGCCGGTGACCGCGCATTGTTTTTGGCGTGCACGTGACGCGCTCCATGCGTGTTTTGGACTTTTCCCGCACAAGGTCCTGCACAAACGGGTTGCAAACAATAGGCCTTTCAAACAATCAATTGTGTCTTCAGCACCCTGCAATCAGCAGATAGAAGCTTTTTTACATGGGAGTGCATGAACAATGCAAATCTGTTTATTGTAGCGCAGGCCAAACAAATCACAGGAAATCAGGAAATTGACTGAGAATTGACAGGAATTTGACAGGAAATCACAAATTGTCAGTAAATCGACAGGAAATCACTGAAAACCACTGAAAATTTCAGACAATTGGACAGAAAATTGACAGAAAATTGACAGAAAATTGACAGAAAATTGACAGAAAATTATCAGAAAATTATCAGAGGGGTCAGAAAATTGGTCCGAAAATCGATAGAAAATCGATAGAAAATTGACTGGAAATTGACTGAAAATTGACTGAAAATTGACTGGAAATTGACAGAAAATTGACTGGAAATCACTGAAAATTGACAAGAAATCACTCATAATTGACTGAAAACTAACTGAAAACTAACTGAAAATTGATAGAAAATCACTGGAAGTTTCAGAAAATTGACAGGAAATCGATAGAAAATTGGTTTGAAAATTGGCATCAAAAAATCAGGTCTGAAAATCGGTCTGAAAATTGGTCCAAAAATCACTGAAAATTGACTGAAAATTGGTCTAAAAATCACTGAAAATTGACTGAAAATTGACTGAAAATTGGTCTGAAAATCACTGAAATCGACAGAAAATCACCAATAAATGGTCTAAAAATTGACTGAAAATTGGTCTGAATCGATTGAAAACCTCTTTCTTGTTTTACTTTCCAGTGTCCTGCATGAACTTATCCTAAGGAGTGGGTCTCTTCCATGGATATGAAGAAGTCATTTCATGGCTCTTCTTGAAGAAAGATTACAGTCAACATTCACCTTCTTTTCTCAACCCACTGCAAAGCAAAGCATCACCATTTACCATTTTCTGCAATGTGAAAATGTGAAGATGTGAAGATGTTCCACGTGATTTCCTTGTTCCTTGTTCCTTGTTCCTTGTTCCTTGGTCCTTGGTCCTGCTCATAACCTATTGCGCGTGTATATAAACGCTCTCATAATCTGGCACGTGAGTCTCATTGGCTAAAAAAACTACTTGAAGAAATTATTGTCTGTCTACTTAAAGAATTGTCTATATTATTTACAATTTTAAACTTCTTCCTCTCTTCCATGAGGGTTTGAAAGTAGTCCAAGCGATTCACCACATGTACTGCGCTTCTTGAGTCCCATACAAAGTCCACACTATGGAGTTTGTGGTAAGTCCCGATTGTTCTGTTCAATTGTTACATAGTCCTCTTTCATGACAGAAAGATCTCCCTTTATAAATTTTAACAAATGTAATTTTTACGAAGGCAATTTTTACCAAGGCAATTTTACCAAGACATGGTTGGTGAAGTGCTTGACTCCAGAAAAAATTGAGTTGCATTGTGCAGGGACCGTTCGTTGTTTGAGTCTCATTCGGATTCTCGTTTTTACTCTTATAGTAATTGTAATTTTAATTTTTTATTTATTGTTGTCTTTCCAACGATCGACTCCAAGCTTTCCCTTCATTGTTGCTTTTCTTCATTCTTGATTTGCTGCAATCGTCGCTTCGCTGTGCAGGGTATAACTGTATGCAGGTGTGCACACTGAAACATTGTAATCTAGCTCCACACTATCTCCAAATAAACGAAACTTCAAACAATCAATTTCAACAGTTTCAAGTCTCTATATACCAAGTTTGAAGCTGTGGCAATGGCTGGAACCCTGAAATACCACCCCTAAGTGACCTGCACATAAGCCATATCCTGTACATAACCCTCTCGGACACAGCCATAGCCATTCAACAAGCCAAACTCATTCACTTATCTTATATTCTCTGATTTGGTTCGGTTCTTTGACATCGTTTGGAATTGTTCTCTGACTTTGTTCGGATTGTTCCAGAAGAATCTCTTTGAGCCGGGAACAACAGCTTAAATACCTCTCCGGCCTTGAAAATAACAGTAATACAGGTATAGATTCCAATTATAGTAATACTATAATCAAGGTAATGAATGATGAACCTAAGGATCAAAACTTAGAGAGATGCACAACCAGGGGATTGGCTAAGTCTAGTAATAGATATGCGAACAGAGGTTCAATATTAAACGTAACTTTTTATACGCGTATATTAATAACTCTTTATTTAAAATATATTTATTAAATAAATTTCTATCTATTATTGCATTTGGATACTTTTTAACATAATCATTAAGACTGTTTAAACTCATTAAGACGTTATTATTGTGATGGAACTGGACAATTGGACAGAACTGGACGGAACTGGACAATTGGACGGCTGGTTCCAGAAAAAGAATCTCCATACTCTTCCCTCAGGTATCCGATTATATGGTCTTGGGATACTGGTATGACCAATCACTAATCACTAGATCTTAAAGTCTCCATGTGTTTTATAATCCATCCAGCGATAGCCAACTCCAACCACATCTCCCTCGATTAATTAAGGAAAGGGTGCATCACTCGTAAAGGGAAATGCCTGACTATACCGTCTGTATCCATGAGATAGATGTTGCGCTTTAACCCTTGGTTAGTTCATAAGCTGGAGTGCCACGTCAGTTATCTGTATTCTGGTTTGTCTGTAAATGAATACTAGGAAATCACTATTTCCTCTCCTTAACTGAGCTGTTTCGATGATCCTTTAACAAAAGAGGCGACGGAGTTTCCTCTTATATAGTTCCCTCAGCTAGGGAGCCCGTAGGCACAAGTGGCCCAAGATATCCTTCCGTAACTATGTCAAAGATGTCCTCATCTGGACAAACTACATGTGCATTCCATGCCCATGCAAAACCTGCAGGAGTCGCAAGGCGCTCACGTTTAACACTTTTTGCTGCAAAAAAAAAGCGGCGGGCGTGCGTCTTTTTATATTCCGACCCTTATGCGCCCCCTGATTTTTTTTTGTAAACCACTTGTTTCAGATTCGCCCCTGAGAAATAGATTCGCCACTGAGGAATATAAAAGGAGGGGTCCGCTCCTGTTCATTTCTTATTCTTTTATTCATTTTGCATTTATTCTTTTATTCATTTCTTATTCATTTTTTATTAAACATTTTTTTTTTTTTTTTTCTTTTTTATTTTTTTTTTCATTTTGCATTTATTCTTTTATTCATTTTGCACTTATTCTTTTATTCATTTCTTATTTAATTTTTATTAAACCTTTTTTTTTTTTTTTTTCAGCTCGTGGATTTAACTATAAACAACTACAACTTTGCCTACAGCAACCCTAGCGCCGAAGAATACCATCGACACTGCAACTTTAACAGTAGGTTCGGACGAGACCGATTTTTTTCGTTGCCTACCCCGATGGGACAGGATTAGCCAGATCCGCAGATCCATGCTGAAAAACCGACCACCTTCCTGAACCCCCTTTGGGTCACAGCTAGGTCAAACTCCGTTTTTATGTGGAAGAATACGCTTCCGCGTCTATTGAGGAATCATCAGAGACCCACTGCGGATTATCGGGATCATTCTCCGGTTGGTGACTCCGCGTACGAGTCTTAATCGGAGCATGATACCAATCCGCAGCTGGGATTATTTGAGTGTCATTAGATGTTGAGTTTTGTTCAGTGGGTAAGTGAAAGGAAGGCAATGGAGTCAAGGAAGGTATCTGAGGAGATACCAGGGATGAAACTTGGAAAGGTGAATGGGCATCTGGGATTTGGGAAGGTTTTTTGGAAGGGCTTGGGGTGTTTGATACTTGGAGGTAGGCATTGTTGCGGGTGGCAGCGCTGCTCTTTTTCATTGGGGATCTGTCAAACAACATGAACATTATCAGAACGTACCTTGAGCTACAGAAGAGTATCTGATTTGAATGTTTTAAATCGTCAACTACTTTTAAGGACTATTTCTGATTAGGAAATGACGAAGGTCAAGGTCAAGTTTGGGGTACGGATCATGCTTCAGGCTTCATACAAAGCATATAGTGAATGATTCTGGGATAGACATTCCCAGTGATGCACTTTTAGTGAAATCATATTTGGGAGATCCCTAAGTATACGACTTGGTGGGAACAAAGTCTTACGATCCATTGAGATTGAGATTTCCAATGTTCCAAGTTCGAAGATTTGCTTTTGGGTGTGTGACGTTACAGTGTTGTTGGGGGGAGGTGTTCGGAGACATGCACCGCTCGTCTCGAAGGTGGAACAACTCTTTAGAATCAAAATCTCTTTTATCAATCATCTCTTTTCTTAAATCTTCTTTAATAATGTCATGATGATTAGAATCATTTATATTCTCTTATTTTTTGGGTCTTCACTTTTAGTGATCTCATTTTTAGTGATCTCATTTTTTAATATACATTTTACTGTGCGGGGCTCATAACCGTGGCCACCAGTTGAACCAACCTCTTCCTCCCAACTCCCCCAAAAAAACAAGATAATTTCTACTGACCAAGAGTGGATATTGGAACGACCTTGAAGACTCTATAACCTGCAGGAACCCCTTTTTATAGGTGTTTTCGATTTTTCCCATTCACTAGTATGTTTTTTGCCAGTTTCATGGAAGTGAGCAGTTGGTCATATACAGTGCGAATTAGACAATTTGGACAGATTTTGCGAATTAGACAATTTTTGACAGATTTGGTGAAAATCAGTGGATTATGTACAGGCGTGTTCATTGATTATTATCCCGTACTACTGCTGCCACTATGCAGGAACCCACATACAGAAGATGGTAGATAACAGTCTATAATACTACCACTTCTACTTTTGGTCCTAAACTTCTTCTTAATTTCTGGATTGATCTGGCTATGGACAAATAACTCAAGTCATGGTTGACATGGTTGTGCTCCATCACTTGACCCATCAAATTCCGGTGGAGTTTTTGTCCGAATAGGTGTAAGATTCAATGAAGCCCCGAAAGTCATGGATACTGGAGCATCCAGGTTTCGGGAGCATCCAGGATTTCGAACAATGACCATTCTTCACAAGTGGTACTCGACTCTGGCGTCCTCCACATTGCTAAGAAGATCGTCTCCCCATACGTGCCTTATCACGTCCCAAAACTCCTTTGCATAAACCACCTGGAGATTATACTTTTCCTTAAAGTAGTTCTCGGGCGCCGAGTTCTTATAGTCCAATGCAGCATTGTCCTTGAGAAGCCCGTTCAATTGGCTGACGTCATTGATCTTATGCACGTACTGTTCAATAACATCCCTTCGGTTTTCCCTGGGCACCACGATCTTCTGGATCTGCCCCGTCAAATGTGCCCCGAGCATCTTCTCCTTGAGCCCGCCAATGGGCAACACAAGCCCGCGGAGCGTGATTTCTCCCGTCATGGCAATGTTCAGAGGCACGGGCTTCTCCAAAAGCAACGACAAAAACAGCAACGCCATGGTGATGCCCGCAGATGGCCCGTCTTTCTGGATGGCCCCACTCGGCACGTGCATGTGCACTTCAAGAGTGTTGAACTTCTCAAGCAACTCTTCAGTATTGCGGAAGTTGAGGAGTCCCTTGTGGAGCGTGTTCTTGATAAAAGTCATGCCGATCTTGGCACTTTCCATCAACACCTCGCCCAACCGGCCCGTCATGTTCAAAGACCCTCCTTTCTCGTTGGGGATCCCAATACTCTCAAAGATAAGCACCGACCCCGATCCATCGGTATTGTAAGACATTCCGTTAACAACGCCGTATTTGCTGGACATGGCTGGAAGCTCCACAATCTCGTTGCTCAAGTTGGGAAAGGGCAACCCCAAGTACTGCGCCAAGTCGTACTCCTCCACATTCTCCAAATATGCAGAGTCTCCCGATAACGACTTGGAGTACTCCACCGCCTTAAACCGGCAAATGGTTCCGAGTTTCCTCTCAAAGCTCCTCACGCCGGCTTCTCGAGTGTAATCGAGAATCACCTTCCTCATGACGCTTTCATCGATCTTCACCAGCGCCGTCTCCGGGAACCCGTTCCGCGAGATTTGCCGAGGCAACAAGTACTTCTGGCCAATCACAAGCTTCTCACCATAATCATACGCCCCAATCTCAATCATCTCAAGACGGTCGAGAAGAGGCCGCGATAAGTTGTATGGTTCGTTGGCCGTGCAGACGAATATCACCTGCGACAAGTCGATGGGGAACCCGATGTAATGGTCCATGAACTGCGTATTTTGTTCGGGATCAAGGACCTCCAATAACGCCGCGGCGGGATCTCCGTTGATCTTGGTGGTGTTGTTTTGACCGCCCACAATCTTATCAATCTCGTCCAATAGAATCACGGGGTTCATCGACCGGGCCTTCCGAAGCGCCTGTACAATCGTACCGGCCATGGCCCCCACGTACGTCCTGCGATGGCCCCTGATTTCAGATTCATCTTTGACTCCTCCCAAAGAGACTCGCTGGAACTTTCTTCCTAGCGTCGTGGCAATCGATTTAGCAAGCGAGGTTTTGCCCACGCCGGGTGGTCCTGCCAACATGATAATAGGAGACTTGTTTTTTTTCGAAGCAAGAAGGGCTTTTTCATAAGAACTTTTATCTTCGGCCTCCTCTTCCTTCTCTCTCTCCTCTTCCCTCTCCTTATCCTCCTCATCGGGAATGATGATCGACTCACCATTTGCAGACTCTCTCTTGAACTTCCTGTTCTCCAACTCAATCTTCCGCTTTTTGGCCTGTTCGGCTCGAATCTTGGCAAACTCTTGCTCGGCATTTGCACCCAAAAGCTTCAACACAACGAGATACTGAAGCAACCGCTCCTTGACGTTCTCCAATCCGTGGTGGTCTTCGTCAAGCTGCCGACGTGCTTCCTCCAAATTGATGTCTTTGTTGGACTCAAACTTGGATACATACTGGTCCCACGGCAAGTCGGCCACAATCTCCAAGTAGTTGCGGATCACATAGAAATCAGCGTTTCCTGGAGGCGAGTTATTGATCCGCTTGAAGTCCTTGACGATCAACCGCTTGCTGTCGTCGGAAATCGATGAGATCTCCGGGAGTTTGTTCTTGACAAAGTCCGTGACTGCACGAAGATCATCGTCGTCATCATCATCATATTGGGCTTTTGAATCTGGCCGGTCTAGCGACTTCGGGTCCGGTCTATCGGATTTTTGGGTGGACCGAACCAACCGCTTTTGCTTCAGGTCCGATTTTCCCTGGGCAAGCCCTTCGAGCACCAACCGAATGGACTTCAACTGGTTAGCCACGAGCGTGGCTTTTTGGAGGTTCGACGCTTCATTGTGAAACCAGTTATTGGCCATATCGTTGTTTTCCTTCAATTTCTCAAACACAGTATTCAACTTGTTCATAGCAGCCACCACAGTCTTGGCCCGCTCGTCCAATTGGAGACTCAGAAGAATCCGCAACTTCTCATGGCTTGGGAAAGGAATAATCGCAGTGGTCAAGTCAAGAACCCGGGAAAGGTTTTTGGAAGACTCATTGAGTGACCCCCGAAGAAGCTTCTGCAACGTCGAATAAGCCCTTTCGAAATCCTTGGATCCGGCAAGCTGGAGGAAAAGTGCATTTGCCAATGGATTCAAAGCACCAAGCCCAGACTCTTTTTTGTTCACGTTCGATGCATTTGCTTGCCGGTACTGCACCACGAAGTTGTTCATTGTCGTGAAAAGCACGTCTGCAGCACCCTGAAGTTCCTGGATCTTGGAGGCACTATCGTCCAGTTTCTGAACCCAATCAATGGAAACCACTGTTTCCGGTGCATCTTGTCCTTGCCGTGGTTTGGAGCCCCGCACGATCGCCTGTAACGTGAACCGGATGTTATTGGATTGCTCAGAAAGCCCCACGATCTTACAAACGGTCATTGCACTGAACTTGGGGTTGGTTTCACCAGATGTATCAATCTTGGCCAAATTCGGATTCACCGCCAACACCAAACAGCTGAGGTCCGAAGTATTTTCGCCTGATTCAGACCTGGATTCAGACCCAGATCTTGCACTTGTCTTCATTTGATTCTCCACGCGGTTAAATTGGGTAATCCCGTTGAGAGCATCATGAGAAAGTTCAACGTTGGCCTCAGTTTTGGAACCTGTTCTGGATTCCGCCAATAAGTCCTTCACCACTGGAATTTGCGCCGCTTTTGTCCTGTAACGAGCAAGCAACGTCGCTGCTTTTGGCCGCAGAAGCGTGACGTTGTACACTATCCCTGGCATGAGAACCAATGGGGTGTCGAAAGTGTACTGGGGTAGCAAGAGCTGCTGGAACACGCCGCCATCTTTGCGTGTAGTTGTATTCTTGTGGCCCATGATAAGAAGAGATTGTCCGAGGCTTGCTGGAAGCGGTAGTTGTCAAAACGAAACGAAAAAGAAATGAAACTTCGGGGATTTCGAAATGGCTTTGAAATCAAAGTTCGGTCGTATGGAAATCTTTGGATGTTGGATGGATTGCCTTCGGGGAGACTAGTGTGGAGTGGTGGGTTTCTCCACAAGTGATAGATCCGCGGCCCCATGTGAGAAAGCCGCTCACGTGACTCCACTCACGTGACTCCACGCACGTCATGTGAGATATCGGGTTTCCACCAACCTGGAATTATGCATCCAATTTCATGAATAAAGAAAAATCAGCTCAAGTATTTTGTAGGCTATACTCAACTAATGAGAGTAAGCGATCGTCTTGTTAGAATCCATTCATACAGCACCAACCCGGAAAGTTGATGCGAACCGTCACTGCATATGCGTACGGGCAGGCTCTTATCAGTAGATTTCGCCCGATACCAGCCCAGCTTTCTTTATAAAAAAAAAACATGAAAAAACCTTTTGAAAGACCAGGAATTTGATCTCCAGAAGCAGTGGCTTTTTTTTTTTTTTTTGGAGCGCCCAATCTAGAGCACATCTTTGAGAGAAACTTGGCCGGTACCCCTCTCCAATGGCTGCGGTTGAGAGTCTGACTTTTTCCAACCAATCATGAAGATCACATTGAAAGTGGCTGGAATGGTAACACCATCGGGACCTTTCTCTCCATGCAAACTTTTGCATATTTCGTTGGCCGCCAAAAGAACGTCCCTGGGAAGTGTCTGGGCACGGGTCAAAAGACTATTCTGTTCGCCCATGTGTTGGAGCTCTCTTGCCATGGCCACCAAATCAGGGTATCCGCCCACCACAATGTCCTCTGTATCAATGGTAAGCATGCTGAATCCAGCACGGTTCAAAAGGCTTCCAATGTCTTGCAATTTGACGAGGGGAGATACGCGAGGAGACATTCCTCCAAGACGTTCTAACTCTGCAAGTTGGAGGGAGGTACGGAGCTCATAGAGAGTATCACCGCCAAAGATGGTTCCCATGAAAAGCCCGTCTGGTTTGAGCACACGATGCACGTTGGCCAATGCGGCGGGTAAGTCATTGATCCAGTGCATCAGAAGGTTGGAGACCACGGCATCGAATTGCTCGGATGCCTGCAATTCTGGGTGGTCGAAGGCCTCCTCATCGGCGACCACGCGGGTCACTTGCCCGGGGAACTGCTCGTCGGTGGCCAATCCATCATCGCGGTGAAGTAATGGTTCGGCCAGCTCCACCATAACGAGCTCATGGATTTTATCCCGCACAGTCTTCTTGTCGGCATTAAGCTGGGCAACGATCTTTTTCTCCTCTTCCAGGGCATTTTCCGCCGTGCTGGTCGTACACAACGACTTGAGGAAGTTACCCAGATGAGCACCCAACTCTAGCGTCCGATTGAAGTCACGTGTAATGAAGGCCAACCGTTCGATAGTGCGGAGAGCCACTTCGTCACGAAGATAGTCTGCTTTTCTAGAAACTTCGGGCTGAAGGACTGGGGTACGGGATTTTTGTATAGTCTTGGCAGCCCGGTCGAAAACTTGGAATGGTTTGCTCAGCGTGGCGAGTCTTCTTAAAAACATCATATCGATCAAATGAAATAGGGTGATGGGTGATCAAGTAAAAGAGATGGAGATGGAGGTGATAGACTGGGGTGTTTTCTGCAGTACCGCGCCATCACTGCTAGACTAAGTATATAAAGAATCAAATATCAAAGGGTCACTGGCACCTTACCATAGATGATTCCACTTGACCAAAAGAAGTACAATTCAATTCATTTTCACTTTGTTTCAATTCAACCCTTTCTAAAAGTTCAAATTCTCGGTGCACAATTTGTTTGTTTAATATTTCATGAGCTGTAAAAAAAAGCCTGGGGATGCAGACCTTTTATATGTTTTCGAAGGAGACCGTGCATCATGCACCCCCTAATGCAATGCAAAGCATGTAACACGGGATGCCTTTGTGGTACATGTATAATTGTATGTTGGTGACGCATCCCGTGTTTCAAGTTTTGCAACCAGCTGCGTGCCCAGCTTTCCAACCCTGCAGGCGGGCAGGAGCGCACCAAAATATTATAATATATAAAGCAGCTGCTTTCCGACGTCTAAACCCAGAATTTTGCTACAGACCTTCATGTGGCTTTGGCTACCTTCACAATTATAAAACCCACCATAAAAAGAGACAATTGATATTAATCAAGAAGCAGAGTTTTTTTTTAAGTGATGCTTCGTCTGAAAACGATTGTGGAGCGACTTCGAGTGGATCATGGCAGCCCTTCATCCCTAGCCCATCTTTACTGGCAACTCCCCAAATCCGAGCTTCTGCGGTGCCACAAGTTTTGTGATGAAATCAATCTTTCGTGGAGGAAATCCTCTTTCCCTGCTGTTCCCCCTCTGGCTATAGAGCGAGCCTTCTTCGTGAACCTTTGTACAGAAAACTACAACATGATCTGGACCATTGCAAGCAAAATCAAAGAAGAAAGATGGAAACGGGCGGGTAATGCTCAACCAGGCAGTATTTCCAGCGAATCCATTGACTCCGAGAATCGGTTAGCTGCTGCAATTCCAGATCCAGAGGTTATCACCCCCAATATTTATCTCCTATTAATGCTGCTGATCGTTAAGACTCGCTCGAAGACGCAGGTACCTCTAGCAATACAATTGTTTCGAGAGTTGATCACTCTTCTGCCGCTGGCGGCAGATGTTCAGCTTGCATGCAAACTTTTGTTTTCAACAGCAGAGTTTTGTGATGACTTTTATCTTCTTTTGGACTTCCGACTTGTCTTTGAGAAATGTATGCTTCAAAACGGATCAGAGACGGCTGAATTACAGTATTCAGCTGCAATCCTCCACATTCTTATTAACACGGGTCAATATTCGCTGGCGGTCAAGCATTTGGAGGAGACGCTCCAGCTGGTGCAGGCGGAATCTGCGGAAAAAGTGTATTCTGCTCTTCCTATGAGCAAATTCTGGGCCTTGGCATGCCATGTTCGTGATTCAAGGGTACTTGCAGACCTGCTAGAAGCATACCTCATGTGCCCGGATGTGCCGGCCATCCCAGCCTCAGACTGGATGCAGTACTTGGGACTTGGTTTGGCTTACAGTGACCACAAATTGGTCCGTTTGGTTTACGAAACTTTACTGCAGAACGGTGTCTCCTTCTCTCTGTCTGTTTTGGCCCAAATTGTGCATCTTTTTGCGACCCAAGGTGACGTGGAACAGTGCACCAAGGTTATAGAGAAGCATTATCTCTACCTTAAAGGAGAAAGAGCATTGACGAAGGAGTTGAGTTTATCAATAATCCTGGCATACTGCCACCATCTAGTGGAAGTGAGTGGTGCCGAGGACTCGTCGTGGTTTTCTGTCTTGGAAGTGATTGGCTCGTTTTCGGGTAAAATGCACTTTTCTTACCATGAAATCTCGGATGCAGTTCTGTTCAAACTTAACCACTTGGCGATTGAAGATGACAAAGTGCAATGGGCCAAAAGAAAGGAGGCGTTTCGGGTGGGCAAACAGCTTGAAGCACGAGAGGCTGAAAAAGAGGCCCGTGATGTGGACGCAGCCCCAGTTCCCGAGGCTGAGTCTTTGCTGCTTCCCAGTAAAGCCACCAATCCAAATGTCCGTTCAGGTGCGCAAGGCAATGCTTTACGGAACATGGAGGTACTTCTGGCTTTCACGACTTCCACAATGGAGTACATGCAGCAACATGGTTTCAGCTTGCATGCCAAGCAACTCATTGTGAACTGCTTGTTGAGCCACATCAATGTCTACCAGAACCTTACTGCTGTGGTGCAATTTCTTGGGGCGCTTCAGAAAGTCGATCCTACCCAGGCACGGACTTATCTAAATGCTGATCTGTATGAGATCATATTTGAAAGTGTGTCAAAATCACCAGCATCAGTGAGTTGTGGGCTTTTCTTGTTTCAGAACCTAAACGAGAAACAACACCTACTTTCCCAGCATCAAATGGAGTGTCTTGTGATCTCGAGTCTCTGCCATCTGCAGTACAACCAGCTACTTGAATTTTACTGCTATGAGCTTGTTTGCCGAGGATTTACTCTATCTGAGTACGTGAAAGAGCGGATCTTACGGCACAAAGAAGTGAATGATGAGGCAAAAAGGCTTTTATCTGTTCTTCAAGATTATGAACCAGATAAGGCTTGGTTGATACAGAAGTGGGAAGTAAACAATTTCCAACGCACCTTGGAAGGATTGGTATTGCCAACGATCCAAGCACCATACTCTGACTACGATGCACGTGATTGCAAGGTTTTGAAGAGTATACTCAACGAAGAAAACGGTGAGAAGGAAGAGGAACATTCGAAATTGAGTTAAAAAGGGGGAACTATGAAAATGCATATACTCACTAGAGTTTGAAGGGGGAACTATGAAAATGCATATACTCACTAGAGTTTGAAAGGATCGTTGACGGCGTTTTCCAAATCAGCAGCACTGATTTCAACCATGGTGCGTTCGTTGAAGCCAGGAAAACGCCTACTCTTTTCAAGGTGAGTGTCGTCCACCAAGTTGGAAAAGTTCGACAGGAAACTGTGGGCCATCGTGGAGTCCATGGCCATACGCATGATATTATCGGCATGGCACGCCAAAGGGTCAAGCGAAGAGTCCTCCGAGAAGCTCAACTTCCGAGAGATTTCTTTCTGCACGGGAGGTTTTGGATAGGACCGGTCACGCACCGGGGTCAGCTGGATGCCATCTTTATATCCGGGGTCATGATCTTTACATCCGGGGTCATGATGGATACCATGTTGTTTATATCCGGGGTCATGATCTTTATATTCGGGGTCATGATGGATGTGAACCGAGGGTTTGGGATCACGAAGCGAAGTCTCCAACAAAATGCTTTTCGTTTCGTGCAATGACTTTTGCAGCAAACCTTCCTTCCCAGGCAATTGGATCTTATACAGAGAAATCTGACGGCGGCTTTCCTGGAAAATGTCATCGATGGGATCGTCAATCGACAGGATGATGAGCGATTCCGGGGTGTTGGGGTTACTGCACGAGAAGCTCTTGACATAGGGTTCCCTGGAAATATGGCTAGCTGGTGATTTCAGGGTACTCTGAAAATCCAAGTTTTTGTTGATATGCACTTCTCTGGATGATGCTTCGGGCAGTCCGGGCTTCATGGCTTCGGGTCGAGGAAAAGTGTAATGTAGCGACATGCTATGGATTTACAGAATAAGGTTTGGAACCGAGGGGCGCAAAATTTTGGTTACACGAGGACAAGAGAGTGGCGGAAGAAGGTAGCGCAAAAAGATTGAAATAAAGGGAAAAACGGGAAAAACGGGAGAAACAACGGGAGAAACAATCGGCAGAAAAGACAGAAACAATCAAAAGTGATTTGAGATTCGGAAATGACTTATCGGTGCGATGTTTACAATTTGGCCAAATGAGGCGCGCGCCACGTGACCTGACCCTACGAACCTGACACTACAAATCAGACCCTCCTCATTGCACCAATCATCTATTGCAAATCAGTCTTGCAAATCAGTCTGCAGTCTATTAATCTATTGCAAATTGCAGCAAACCAATCTGCAGCAAATCAGTCTATTTATTGCATGATTCTCAATATTGGTCGAGATCATGCAGTATTACTGAAATAATAGTATTGACTTTACTGATGATGGGATTACCTTTTTTTTTGTTTCTATTGAATTTCTGATTGATGTGAATATATACCGGATGTATAATCTAAGTCTTGCTTAAAGACTATTTTTTTTTTGGTGATAGACTTGAACCAGTGCTTTTAGTCTAGGCAATAGTCTAGGCAATGAGATAATGAGATAATGGAAAGATGGACTGTATAATGAAGAAATCAAGAGTACCCGAGGCCAATGTCCAGGACCAAATTTGAAAGAAATGGGAAACCATTTGATAATGGAGTTTGACCATTGGGTTAGCTTCAAGCTATTGATTGACACTTACTTCTCGAGGGCCGCTATGTGCAGGATAAATGGAGACTGGAACCAAAACCAAAACCAAAACCAAAACCAAACCAAACCTCTTGAACTTCTTTATAACTTCGGAAGCAGTTTCTTGAACTCAGAAACATTTTCTTGAACTCAGAAGTAATTTCTCGAACTCAGAGAGTTTCCTGTGAAACTTTTCATGAGACTTGGGTGTGTTTATGTACAGGATCCAGACTGGTCCAGACAATGGAAACCTGGAAACCTGGAAACCTGGAGAATCTAAGAAATCTTGGATCTGGTGTTTCAGACTATGACAGACTCTTCTCGTACTTTCTTTTAAGACGTTCATCCACAACAGCATCGTTTCCATGGACGGAATCCACCGGACAGGGAAGCACGGAGTTGGCGCCCACCAATAAAAAGCAAATGGCAAAAGTGGATGTAAAAATGGAAGAAGTCACTCTATTCCTCAGCGTGGCTCTAAGCATTGTGGAGGGAGGAAATGGGGTGGAGGGTGGAAATGGGGTGGAGGGTGGAAATGGAAGGCAAGGGAAGGGACAAATGGAAGGCCGTGGGGCGAAGAAAAATGGGGACAAAAAAAGGAGTCACGTGGGGAGGAGAAGAGGTAGTCACGTGGGGAGGCTCACGTGGGGAGGACCTGGAGGCGATTCTGTGGATTCACAAAAAGAAATATTCGGACAATCCCAAGAGATGTGTGTGCAACAATTGGATGGAAAGGAATATAAATGAAAAACTGGGTTGGTGCGATTGGAGCCGCTGGGTGCAGGAGCGAAGGCCGCGAAGACCATCTTTGCTTCTTATGATTGGCCCGGAGGCCCGGGTCTCGCTGATATCGGCGATCCTCCACACCTTCGAGTCCATCATACACTCCAACTCAAGTATACAAGCAAAGTCAAGTATACACGCCAAGATTACTCGATTGATTTTGATTTGGAAGGAAGTGTCGGGTCTAGGAGGGGAAACGGTACTGTGTGCAGGAGTAAAATTATATGCAGGACAAGTTCCCAAAACTGGGGTATAGTGCCCCAAATTCGGGTATTCATGACCTTTAATTATAGAAACAAAGTTACTGAATTCTATCTGTAATACTTCACTTTATGTATCAATATGGCTATTCTGAACAGTGTTGTGTCTTGGCCAATGGAATATCCAGTCGCGATTTCCCAGTAAAACTACCAAGATTATGGTAAAGACACGACCGGGAATACCCGACTATAATTGGCCCCAAATATGCAAAACTCTCTTTCCATGCAATCACTGTCCCCTTCTTCCTAGTCTATATACAGTGTAGTAGTATGGTAGAGTTGATTATGACTGCTATGAGGTTTACACTGCTGGTCTGAGTTATACACAGGACACCACATCTGTCGTACAATGAGTACTATACATAGCCAATACTGTCATAGAATATATTATTCAATTACTTCAGTTATAAAAGTATATATTTTAAGCTTTAGGTATTTGTTCGGGTAAATTGGGGAGATCCGAGGGCGCGGTCGGAATAGGTGCTCAAACATCTTTTAAAATATCACACACGCAATGGAATTACATTTTGAAATATCCACTGTAATGTCCGGAATTTCAGCATTCCACCGAACTAATTTTCAGTTTCAAAATGGTAAATAATAGGAGGCTTGCGCTGGGCCTTTTTCTGCTGACCTTGTCTGGTGCACGGGTGTGCCTTGAGCGCGGGGCAGTTCCGGGGGTTGCAGCCATTTCTTCAAAAATAATAAATAATCCACGGTAACTTAAACCAACAATGTCTTAATACTTTAATTAATTATCGATTTATAATTTTGTTAGATAAAGAAAAAAGTTTAATAATTTTATATTAAGCCAGCTTCCAGTGGTTTTTTGAAGTCTAAAAAATGTCCAAAAAATGTCAAAAAAATGTCCAAAAGATGTCCAAAAAGTGTCCAGAAAGTGTCTAAAAACTGTCCAAAAACTGTCTAAAAAGTGTCCAAAAAACGGCCTAAGGCAGGTCTCTTCTTCTTTTTGTTTAATTCCCTTTTTACTAACCACTTAATGGAATTTTTATATCCAAAGTGTAGCAATTGTAGTTTCCATAATGATAACTATAACATTTAGCTTATTAATGTAACGTAGATAATCACAGTAGTATCTTCTAGTCTTCTAGTCCTCTAGTGTCTTCTAGTCTCTTCTAGTCTCTTCTAGTGTCTTCTAGTGTCTTCTAGTGTCTTCTAGTGTCTTCAATTTAAAAACCCTCTTTTGAATGAGAGATCATTTAAAACCTTTTTTTTTGACAGAAGGTGTTGCCGCTTTTTTTGAGGAAGGAAAAAAAAGGAGTACGAATGGGAGAATGCGAATGTTGGGAGGGTTTTTTTGCGACCATGAGACGAGATTGAGACGAGATTGATGTTGAACATATGAGACTCGCACGTCTCATATGTACAGCATACTGAGACTCAAGAAGAGGAGAATGTACTTCTCGGTTCAGAATGCGGAGATACAGATGAAACACGGAGGTAAGAACCACTGTTGGGTATAAAGCCGACCAGTGGAGTATCTGGAACAAGATAAGAAGGAAGAACCAATGAGAGAGAGTCAGTCAGGGGCGATAACTCCGATGATGGGGCGTGACTCCTTCCTCGGAGTTATCAGAGACCAATGGCATCTCTCTGATATGAATCACGCATAAGGGATATAAGCTTCCGGGTCGTGTTGAAAAAAGAGAGTGTGGAGAAAAAAAAGGGTGGAAGTTCTGAGAAGCGGATTTGGCTGCAATTTATATTCGCACGCCCCGCGCGTTTCATACTTCTGCCGCCACAAAACCGCCTGTTCTTGCGGTATATAAATAGGCGATCCCCCCAGTTTTTTTACAGCGCAATGGAAGAGAAAAGTTTAAGGAAGAGAAAGTTGGATATATAAGGTGGGAGGTTTTCCACCTTATTGAAGGAGATCATCAGATCAGTCCAGCTTGTGATAAGGAATAAGATTCCAAGATTATATAAAGGATTCCTAGATCAGATATACCAGAAGCAATAATACAAGCAAAGAAATGACTACAGAAGTTCCCTACTTAAAAGCGTTATTGGAAGCCAATGAGACTCACGTGCCAGATTATGACCGCGTTTATATAAACGCGCAACAATTGAGAGTGAGATTCTGAGAAGGACCCGGTTAAAAAATGAAAAGTGAGGATGCGATCTGAAAACATCACCAGAAATTTACGCGATTTCCGTTTCGGGTTCGTTTCAGGGTTCGTTTCGCTCCTAACATTTTAAGTGTTATATGTCTACCTACCATTTCATCATAACCGCAGAAATTGAAAAGGGAATCGATCTCATATTTATCGATTATCAATCAATCTCTCTACCATTGAGATATCAACTAGATAAATTTCTTTTTTTGCTGTTGATGAGTGGGTTAGTACGAAGTAGCAAAACATTTCACCGTATCTCTATTGTTTACGATTACTAGCAATTCCTCCTTTATGTTCTTGCTGTTCAAATTCCAATCCAGAAATGAAACTATGTCTTTTTCTTAATATTTGATAGAGCTTATTAAAAGGGTCATCATGATTAGTCTTCAACCTCTACTTCCTATAATTTTACAATTATAAGTCAATTCTACTTATCCANCCCATCTCATTAGGGTCATCATGATTAGTCTTCAACCTCTACTTCCTATAATTTTACAATTATACTTATCTTTATTATTAGAAAAGGGTTACGTTCATTCAATAACTTAATATTAAACCTCACGGCATGAACTGACGACAACGATGTAACGCCTGTAAAATATTTAAGAGATGGTAAGGTTTTTGGAGGATCATCCAGTGGTTTTGATTCTCAATACTTTTCGCACTGGTTTTTAAATTGTCAAAGTGTTCTCACTACTTTTGCTTCAAGTGTCTTCAAGTGTCTTCAAGAGTCTTTTAGTCTTTTAGTCTTTTAGTCTTTTAGTCTTTTAGTCTTTTAGTCTTTTAGTCTTTTAGTCTTTTAGTCTTTTAGTGTCTTCAATTGTCTTCAAATGTCTTCAATTGTCTTCAAATGTCTTCAAATGTCTTCAAATTGTCTTTTAGTGTCTTTGAGTGTCTTTGAGTGTCTTTTAATTGTCTTTTAGTGTCTTCTTGTGTCTTTTAGTGTCTTCTTGTGTCTTTGAATGTCTTCTTGTGTCTTTTAATTGTCTTCTAGTGTCTTTTAATTATTCGAAATCTCATTATAAACATTATTACATCGAAAAAGTTATCAAGTAAATATCAAAAGATCTTTTCATATAATGGTGTAAAAGTAAGTAAATATACTGGTATAATGAAAATATCATCATACTCTACTTAAAGAGAGTTTTAATGAACAATATTCTTTGGTTTATTTCCTAATTAACTTCACCCTCGTCTATATACAGTCACTCTCCCCACCATCAGTCTTAGCCAGTCTTGGTACATACCCAGTCAAACCCATCAGCCATAGTCCCCACCATAGTCATAGTCAGTCATACACCATCGTCATAGTCAGTCATAGTCAGTCATAGCCAGTCATAGCCAGTCATAGCCAGTCATAAAGTAGTCATACGCCATAGCCATAAACTATACTCAGTAATAGTAATTCATAGCCATAATCTTATGGTATAGTCATAGGCTGATATATGGCCACAGTCTTGGTACATGGTCATCGTCATCGTCATGCCATTGTCATGCCATAGTCATTGTCATGCCATAGTCATTGTCTTATGGCCACTGTCTTATAGCCACAGCTTGATTATGGAGATAGCCATAGTCGTAGTCATAATTTGACGTAGCCATAATCTCCTAGTTTATAGTCCTGTAGCCATAACTAGTCTTAGTATCTGGTCACAGTCTGCCATAACTAGTCTTAGTATATAGTCACAGTCTAATATGGCATTCTGGTCTGGTCACAGTCTAATATGTAGTCTGGTCTGGTCATATCCATCGTCTTATGGTATTCTGGTCTGGAGCTTAATTATGGTGTATTCTGGTCCTGTTATTCTGGTATGGTATGGTATGGTATTCTGAAGTCCTGGTCTGGAATGGAAGTAGGGGTCTGGTCTGGTTTGAAATCCTGGTCTGTTTGAGTAGGGGTTCACAAGCGGCCGATCTTTTGGAAACCCAGGGGAAAGGTTTGTTTGTCGGAGAGTTTCAGCTGCAGGATCAAGGACTGGGGCAACAAGTCGATGGCGACCAATTCCTTGACGAGACGGAGCTTGTGGGCGGTGGCGGGGGATACTTTTTGGTAGACCACGTGGTTACGTTTTTTCAAGCCCAAGGCCTGGATGTTTTTGCGCACCGAAGGCGGCAAGCCGATCGTGGACCGAAGTTGTTTCACCCGGTAGAACATGGAGACGTGAAAAGTTTGAGTGCGTTTGATGTTGGTGTGCGATATACCCTCGGTACTGCAGATAAGTAACCACCTGTACTATACCGGTACTGCAGACAAGTACCATATTGCATACAAGTAACCCTCGGTTCTCAGCCCGCCCACCAACCACTACAAAAAAAAGGGGGGAATTCCCCATATAACTTTGGTAGACAGTAATTTGGGTTGAATGGTATTGAGATTGGAGTGGAAGTAGTGAGGTTTTGTTGGATTACTGTAAAGGAGTGTATATAAGAATACTATATAAGACTGCATATAAGAACGAGTGCCGCGTTAGGGGCCTACTTCAAAAAGAAGCTCCATATATCTCCTTACTTCCTCCATTTTCACTAAAGGTTAATAAATTAAAGAGTCTTTTTTAAATTCGAGTTTCGTACTACTTGGCTGTTTTAATCCTATCATTGATAAGGTGATTAAGATTCTCAAAGGGAAATTATAACAAGTTAAATTAAATCAACAGTACTACGTAACAGTACTGCATAACAGTACTACATAACCGTACTACATAACCGTACTACGTGTTTAGATTGGGGATGAATATATAAATACGGAATGGAAGTCTAGCATATCGAAATAAGATATATTTCTTCCAAAAAGTGAAATTCTAACCCCAAAGATAGACCAGTACACCCTAAGATGGACCTTGGATTTCTAGAATACAAACTAATATAGGTCCATGTTGAATGTAATATGAACCAGTACACCCGAAGATAGACCAGTACATTCTAAGAATCGATACCTGAAAACCCCTATGAGCGGGACCTCCTTCTTATATAGTCCGGTAGCTTCCCCGTGACTTCCCGGTGGCTGCTGCATGTAAAAGACCAAGACCTGTTTCATCTGGCCCACACTTATATGCAGGCACGCGAGTATTTTTATACTGCATCCTTCCGTTCAACAGTCAATAAATAATATCACTAAAAGCACCAATAAAAGCACCCAAAAAAAAAAAAAGTTACCCAAATCACAAATAACGACGGTACTAATTCTATCTTAAAAAAGAATCACACCGACGGAGCCCCCTAGTTTGTTTTTGTCTGTTTTTGTTTGTTTTTGTTTGTTTGTTTTTGTTTGTTTTTGTTTGTTTTTGTTTGGACAGTCCTTTGATTTATTTTTTGGCCTTGGTGCGCTTTACGGAGGTTTCAACTGAGGGTTGGTTCGTAGGTGATACCTCTATTAGCAGCCTGACATGAAGAAAAAATCTGTTTATCATGCCTTCATTTTTCTTGATATTTTCATATATAACCTAAGAAATCTAGTTGGACACCGTTATCCTTAAGTTGAAATAATTGAGTATATTTAGTGTAAGTCCTCTTGAATTTAAGGACTTCGGACAATTCCATGATTAAGCTTGGGGCCCAAACTATTCAATCGGCCGTAAACCACTCATGTCAACCATACTTCATACTCGGGAAAGGAAAAGGAAGAAGAAAGAAGGAAGAAGGAAAGGAAGAAAGCAAATACTTTATAGTATGGGAAGGTATTCTGTGGGGATCGCGTCCTTATATATTCTTTTGGAATCGCAGCCAATGCACGCGCATGTCGCCACCCGATATGCACCTTGGGAAACCCCCGCACCGAATTGCAACCAACGCAATATATAAAAGCAGGTCTCCCCCCCTCGTTTTACCCTCCTTTTTTATCACTCTCTTTCACTACATAGTGTCTCATATTTCTACATAGTGTACTCTATTTCCTACATAGTGTCTCNCTACATAGTGTCTCATATTTCTACATAGTGTACTCTATTTCCTACATAGTGTCTCATATTTCTACATAGTGTACTCTATTTCCTACATAGTGTCTCATATTTCTACATAGTGTACTCTATTTCCTACATAGTGTCTCATATTTCTACATAGTGTACTCTATTTCCTACATAGTGTCTCATATTTCTACATAGTGGACCGTTGGTGATTGGTCTTCGGAGATTGTGGGTTTACAGGACTTTTGTGGGTAATTCAGTATTCTTTAGTGGCAGTCCTCATGAATTTCAAAAGAAGCTCTACTCCGGTTTAACACCACAAAACATATTTAACAGAAGGAAATCTCTCAGAAAGAAGATTATGTTAAAGAAAGGAATATAATACTTATTGAACTTTGGGAGAAGACTATTGAAGTTTGGGAGAAGACTATTGAACTCTGTGGTGACGTCGAATGGGTTGATATTGGGATCGATACTGTGGACTGTGGACGTGCTCCTATGCCTAAGGATCGTGGATTCCGTGGTGGCACTGGATGTCGCGGGAAGCAGCGTCGATTTTCGATTGATATTCGTTCGGTGGAGACCTCGTATCGGCTCAGTGAAGTTTTCTCCGCCAAAAAAACAAAAAAAGAATATGTGGATTGAATTATTAGTAACTGGTTTGGTGGTTATTAGGTGGTTAATCGACGAAATTGTCAAAAAAAAAAATCACGCAACTATTTTCCAGCCTAACTATTTTCCAGCCCTGCTATACATCTTTATGAAATTCAGATTCACATGTATTTTCATATCCAAACGCTTTATCATCAGATAAATCATTATTTAACTCATTATCATGTCTTAATGCGCGGGTTTCAGAAAATGGTAGTGTACGGATCTGATGTACGGATGTTTTTTACACCAAAAATGATTCCCTAAAATAACATTCTCATGGCCACCTTCTCTTTTGGAGCTTCTCTCGACCAGATCCATGCCCAGTTACTCCTTATACACAGGCAAGTCGATGCCGGACATATAATACCGGCCTTTTCGGGTCTTCAAAGATTAATTCCTATTGTGGAATCGTTTGAAACCAGTCCCTGTGAACTTGATGTGGAATTGGGGTTTTTCGTCCGCCAGATTTCGGAGATTTACCTTTTAGGGAAACAATCCGAACCCCGGTTTCCTATTTTGGAACCTGTTTCCAATCTAGCCTATGTCTTGGCCAAAATCAGGGGCTACAAGGTCGTGTGCAACCATTTTTCCAGTGACGTTTACTTGTTCCCCCAGATCACGGGGTATTTACACGAAAAATGTCCGGATCACGAGACGTTTTTCTTGATGCTTTGGATAAGCCGGCTTGTTCTCCTGCCATTCCCACTCCAAACGATTTCCGACTCGTTTGCCTTGGACTTATACATGACTGGTGGGGAAGTCTTATATGCAGGCGCTCCCGATAGTCTGACTCAGCATATTTCACTGGTTTTCCTTAGCAAATTGCTTCTGAGAGCAGATTGTGGCCATTTGAAACTGGAGTATTTCCAAAAAGTCTTTGATCATTGGATGGACGATCTGGAGGCGATCAAACTCTGTAATTTGATGGTTCTCAACCAACTCCTCAAGAAAAACCATGTTTTCACCCCCACACAATTTGCCGAACTTTCGGAAATGATTTTTTCGGAAACAACCAAAATCCATTTTGATACCTTTTACATTCTCAACTCCACCACGCTTGTTTACCTTGTGAAGGTGATTGCCAAAAGCACCAAGAAAAGGGCGGCTTGTCTGCAGTACGCGGAGGTTTCCCAATCCATAAACCTTCTTCTTCGGTTTCTTGATTTGGAGATCAGTACTTATCTCCGGGAATGTATCGCCAAGAGTTTGGCCAAGGTCACGGAGACTCTTTTGGAAAATGCCCCCAATTATGCCCACCAATTGGTCGAGTATATCTTGGCCCAGCTCCATCCAAAAAAGGAAATGGTCAAACCCAACAAAGAAATGGATCAATCAAGTGGAGAGAAAGAAACAAAACTTAATGGAATCGCCGGAATCACCGGAATCAATGGAATTAACTATGGAAAGGGTGAAGATCTCGTGGCTGGGTTTTCCATGGCTCGGTACCATACCGTTCTTCTCTTCTTGGGATTTCTTTCACTTTCTCGGAACTTACCGTCTTCATTTCTTGCCGAGATTCTTGTGGTGCTTTCTAAAACCCTCTATTTTTCTCGGCAAAGATATGCGTTTATTCCCACCAATCAGATCCGAGACTCGTCGTGTTTCTGTGCATGGGCCATATTCAGACAATTCCAGACCCCGGAGCTTATGGAGCATAAAAACGCCTTGGGCAGGCTTTTTTTGGTGGTGGTGCATGTGGCCATTTTCGACGACGATTTTATGATTCGTCGCTGTGCCGTTTCGTGTCTCCAGGAATTCATCGGCCGCCATGGCTCCAAGTTTTTGGCCCTTCTAATAAAAAGAGACAAGGAAAATGAACCCAATTCCAAAAACTCCAATTCCAAAGAGTCCGAATCGTTTGATGTGACCATTAAACTTGTGGAACTCTTTAGCTTTTCTGCCGTTTCAAGCTTGGCCAACCTGCATTTGCTCCTCCGGCCATTCGTGGCCTTAGAGTTTCCCAAAGAGGTCTTCTATGATCTGCTTTTGGATGAGATCCTTATTGATACGCCTTTTGAAACCAAGAAAACCGCTGCTTTCCATTTGAAATTGCTTCTTCAGGATTCTGATCCTGCATCCACCTCCACCCGTCTTGACTCCACCATCGCCCGTCTTGTTGACTCCAACCTGCTCTATGCTTTGGCGGAAATCCGGTCTTTTTTGACGCCACTGGATCTTGAAAAAGTGACGCTGTACGTTGAAACAGTCAACTTTTCAATCCACGGGTTCGAAGCCCTGGCCACGGGTGAAAGTCTCATGCACTGGCTCAATTCCGAGCCCAACCGAAACCATGCCCATTTTGTCCGGCACCTTTCCTTGGTTGTTTCCATTAGCAGACTCTCGTGGACTCCTGCATTGGGCCATGAATTCCTTGTATTCTTCCAGGGAGTGCATATGGACAACCATACTTTCCTGGAGATTTGCACCCAAATTACCCAATTCGGCAATGAGAATCTCTGCTGTGCCGTATTTGGGGCTTCACTCTCCGAAAAACAGTACTCCATGGTTTTCCTGCTTCTCCGAAACCTGAAGGTGGATGCCGAAAACCGGGCCCGAATCCTCCAAAATTTCCGTTTGGACGCTATTAACGACGACGTGCGCCCACCATTTCTCTCCACACTCTTGCTGCTTTTGGATGATTATACCCTTTCGGTCCGAGGAGACGTGGGCCTGCACATAAGACACGCCGCCATGTCCGTCTTAGAAAAGTGTCTTTGCCTTTTAAACTCCAGCCACCGAAAAGAAGCTTTTTTGAAATTGCTTCGCATTAGTGGAGAACAAATGGATAAACTCCGGATCCAGGCATACGGGCTTGTGTGCAGGATCGCCGATTATCACCCCAACCCCAAACCAAAACCAAAACCAAAACTCCCCCCAAACCCAACCTATGATGTTTATTTCCATGAACTTTTCAACCTTTTCAAACACTTGGAAAAAGAAGTGGCCATTGAATGTCTGTTTTGGGAAGGAATCGTGCACTGTGCAGGAGCAATCACGGGCCCCAATAACTTGATCAACACTTCTTTCCTGCAGCTAGCACGGTTCCTAGAATCAAATCCAAATTCACTCTCTTCGATCGTGGGTCTTCTTAAAGTGCAGGGCAAATTCACCCTGCTCCTGCAGAGAAGACAGAAAACGGTATTGCACACATTGAATCTTTTGGTCCGGGTCTGGGATTCGGGCCACGAGCCCTCGGTTGACCATAATGCCTTATTCGTCCGAATTTATAATCTCCATATCAACACGTCCAATGTTTCCCGTTTATCGTTGGTGATTCGTCTTTTCCTGCACCTAGGCTCCGCGCCCTCGGTTCCTTCCCAAATCAAGTTGAAGGCCAGGCAAAGGTTATTATGGCTTCATGAGAAGCATCCATTGGAGAGAATCCGACTTTTGGCCCTAGAGGCTCTTTTCGAGATTTCGAATCAAGCCAGTGCTTATCAAGAAGAGAATGCTGCGTGGGGCGTAAGCCACCAGTTGACGCAGGGCGTCACGCAGGAATTTAAAAACATGTATTTAAGTATATAGAAGAAAGAAAGAAAGAAAGCGGTTTATGAGTCGTAAACCTCGGGCCTAAAGGAGAGGCTTGGAGGCTGGTCGTGAAGCTGCGCTAGAAGCTGCGCTAGAAGTGAAAGCTAAAAGTCAGAAGCTAATCTTGGGTTTACAACCCAACCACTAGATTATCATCGTCCCCGTGCAACGTGCCTTGGTTAAGGTAGGTCACCTGGCTCCAACGGCGCTTTGTAGGCTGTGGGTTTTCTGCAACGCTAGGAAGTGTGGTTTCCTTGGAAACGTTGGGCAACTGGTCAGCTCCGTTCTGGCCTTGCAAGTTTTTCAAGAACTTAGTAAACATATATCAGTGGAGTTGGATTGAATGGAATTGCTATGGTTGTAATTTAGAATTGGCTGTAACTGGAGGAACTTAGGTGTAAGTTGTAGTGTGTGAAAATGTGTTTGAGGGGTGTATATAGTGTTTGATGGGGTGTTTTTTAAAGGACGGTGTGATTAAAAAATGATGAGGAATGCCTTGCTTTATATAGGGCGAATATGTGGCTGTAAACGGGGGTGTATGGCCGAGGACGTTGTGCAGGGTGCGGCGGTGAGGGTCCCTTCGATAAGGTGAGATCGTGGCTGTGTGCAGGCGCCGAGTGTGGAGAAGCTCAACCGAGGGCATGTGTTTATGCACCACGCTAAGTGGCCACGTGAGACACTGCGCCAGCGAGCAAATTTATTAAAAGTGGCGTCATAAACCCTTCCCCTATTTTCTTTTAGGTTTAGCAACCTAGACCCTGTTTCAGAGTATGCAATTAACGTTTGATCCTTTTTCAAATAGGGGAGGTGTATGCAGGAACATGCACGACCCTCTTCAATAAAGCACGTGCGTTTGAAGGGGTGCCCCCCCCCCTTTGTAGATCGATTCCATTGTTTGAGGATATAAAAGGGGGACAGGATCGGGTTAACGCGGAAATCACCATCACAGCCAAATTCCGTTCCCACCAACACCCTGAGTTTGTGAAACACCGCTCTGCATCAACACCGGTCTGCATCATGCACCTTCACGGCCAAGGGTGTGAAACTGAAACACTGTTTCAGATTAGACTTGCATGACACCTTATCCAGCGTAGTATATAAGGACGAGGATTCCCGCACAGCATAACCTTTTTTTTGCGAAAGGATTTATGGATTGTTGAACTAGCTATGCGTCATGATTCTTAAGTATACGCATTAGTATGGTGTAGACAGCCCATGGGCATATAAATAAATTAGCATGAATATATAAGTTGGCTATTAGCATCAAAGCAACTTTCATCAAAGCAACTTTTCCTCAAACCTCAACTCGTTGTTGATGGGCATTCCCACCAATAACCGCAACAAATTCTCGATGGCAAGCCGTTGCTTGTTCAACCCATTGATGGGCTTGTATCCAGGCTTGGACAATGGGGCCTTCAACCAATAACTCAAAAGAGTTAACACGGCATAGAAGTTCTCATACTCCGAATCGGAGTGTTTTTTATAGCTAACCCGCTGGAAGAACTCGGTCATGATCACCAAGTCCAAAATCAATGGCGTGGCCAAAAGCGAATCCTCACACACATTATGGATGGAGATCTTATTATGGCCTCCAAGCATCAACTCCGAGTAATACTCGTCCATGGCCACCTTGGAGTCGCCGACTGCAGGCAAGTACTTGATGACAATGCAATGGTCCACGTGATTGCCGTCCTTTTCGTTGTACAAGATTTCGTTGGACTCGATCATATCGTCCACCACCGATTGCTTGGAGATTTCCTTGGACCGGAACTGTAAGGGAGAAGAAAGGTTGAACCCGTCATTGTTTCCCAAATGGTTATACGAAGCAATCAGCACGGGCTTGATGCCTGCATCCACCAAGAACTGAGCCAAGACCGATTTGATTTTGGTTTGCCCCGATTTGAAGTCGTCTCCTCCAATAAACGACTTGTGCTTTTCGGCCAATGCTATGGCTCCTGGAACAAAGGTATTTTGAGGCGAACCATTGATATATGGAACTCGGTCCAAAATACATGCCACGGCAAATACTGTGGATGGAGCCACTTCCGCATGGTTATCCTTGATTGCTTGGATCAAGTTTTCATGTGTATCGTTGATTCCTGGAATCACTTCTGCATACCGTTCGGTATTGGCCGTCCAAAGCACAATGACCTTGTCCAAGCCGTTGTCGGTCTTGAACTTCTGGATATCCGACCGGATTCTCTCCACGTCTTTCCACTTGTCGCCCGTATTGGGTTCTCCATCGCTGGTCTTGTTGAAGATATTGTCTGCACGCTCCTTCTGGTTGATGGCTATAAAGTCGGGGTAATACACCGATGGTAAGGGTGTGATGTCCTTGAGATCATCCACCAATTGCCTCTGCAAGTCCACGTCAAGCACTTTGGCTCTTTTCATGGCTTTGTCCAAGGGAAGCTTGGAAATGTCCCATCCTCCCACCACCAAGTCGTTGGGGTTGACAAAGGGTAAGATCAGGTTAAAGGGCGCATACACGTCGTTTCCCTCACTATCAACACCGAGCTTGATGGTGGACGATTGTGTGACTGACCCGTAATAGTTGGCCTTGACTGTACCGTCCTTGTTGTCGAAGCTCAACTTCTTCTTGTTGGCCAAGATGGCGGCCATGAGCGTGGTACCGTTGTTACCACCGAGTCCCACCAACATCAAGCCTGTTTTGGGGGTTTTCAAGTCGACCTTGAACTCATAGTCGGTTTCCGTGGGGGTGACGTTCAAATCGCCATTGGCGGTTTTTTCCACGATGGCCGATTCGTACTTGAAGTTGGTGAAGAGGGCCCCGTCTTTTTTAACGGCTTTTGTATTGAAGTTGACAGTCATGGAGAGAGGAGTTTGGGAGAAATTGGTAGAGGAAAGATGTGAGGAGAGAATTGAAGGAGGGAAATCGAGGGCTATTTATATTTTGGCCCGGAACCCCTTTCCGGTGGCTGCGTGTCCGGGAAACCCAGCGGGGCGTGCATATAGTACCGGGGGTACAGGATTTCGCCGAAATTTCGGCGAACCCGCGCTCCATGTGCACACCCAAATACCCCTATACCGTCAAAACAGCGCCTCGGCACGAACCCAAAACAGCCAAGCCGAACCCAAACAGCCCAACAGAACCCAAAGCAGCCGAGAAATGCACTTGGTTCAAGGAATTTCAGCGTGGCCTCGAGTCCATGTACCGGATGGATCTCAGGAACTGAAACCCGATCTGAAACAAGATCTGAAACAAGATCTGAAACCCCGAGACCGATCTGCGCAGCAAATCGACAAGAAATGTTCTGCCCAATTGGGAACCGTTCAAGCGCCAAAAACCGCTCAAAATGTCCCATTTTTTCACATGCATTTCCCAAAATTCTCGAGCAATATTCCAGCAATATTCATCGTCTGCAATGTGCATGCAACAACACCAGAATTGTTCTGACCAATGAGGTTCCTTTCTTTATGTGATTCCCTACATTGAAAGATAAAAATACAGATTTTTGGAACGAGATGGAACGAGATCCAATTGGAGAAATTGAAACAACATCGAATCAGATCCTGTGGGTTCTGTGGATGGCTGGAGTTGGAACACTGGTCTATGATTTTTGACTCCAACATCCAGGAAATCAAAGGAACTCGAAACCAATTGAATTCAATGTGTTAACGACCGTCTCTTGTTTACCCGTTTACCTCGATTTATCTGTTCTCTTCATTCATCTCCCTCTCGCCCCAGACACTTTGGCGAGACCAAGACGAGGCTTTTGAGGTTCTGGGAATTTTCATCATCTTCAGGAACAATTCCTAGGGCCCCCATTACTTGAACACAGGACACTCTTTGTTATTCTCTTTCGGTCTCCCAGTGATGCCTGACATGGACATTAAGTATGGACAGTTCCAGTGCCTGTGATTGTCTCTCGTTTTAGTTTATAAGCAACACGAACCCAATGGCATTTTTTCCAGTAATTGGATTTAATAGCCAAGTAGAAGTTGTACGTTTCGGTGTCTGACCAGCTCGTTATCTTCATGAGAACATGAAAAGTTTTTTGTCCGAATTAGTAGGAGACAGAAAAAACATTTATGAAAGAAAATATCTTGGGAAAAACGATTAAGCGAATGCCAAAGAATTTGTGTAATTGCACCACTAGAAATGGTAGTTTAGTACTAACACCAGAAGGTGTTTTGCTGGGGCCTGGGCTCATAACCACTCGCCAGGCTCATAACCACTGTCACTCACACGCATATTGTGGAGAGATCACAGTGTCAACATAATTTCAAGGAAGAATGTGGTCATTTAAAATTATGGGTTCATTATGGGAAGCCAAGTGATAATAATTTCAATTTTTCTACTCTGTTCATAGAGTTCACTGTTGTACTACAGGACAGTACTAGGACAATAGTCTAAGTGAGAGTACCTCATTTGTTGTACTGTCTCCCGAATCAAGTTTAAAATGTTCTTTCAGAGGAGTCCGCAGCTTCAAGCATATAAAAGATACAGTAGACATTATTGCCTCGAAGTAGTTAATTTTATGACCAGGTGATTTACTGGTTGGTGGTTTGGGTTGGAGTAGACATGAGAATATCGGGGGATGAACCCTCGGAAAGGTCACGTGCGCCGGCCCCGTCATCCATAAGAGCTCATACGGACGCTCCTCTGGCTTGTGAATAATCAGTACTGATGACGAAAATCAGGCGATTCCATACCTTTAAACCGTTTCAAAAAATATGTTTTTGTGGGGAGGATGAAACGACCTGAGTCAAGAGGTCGGAACTGGATATAAGCCCCGGAACTGGATACAAGCCCCGGAAGTGCAAGCATAGTATCACAGAGCTATAACAGATGAACGTAGAATTAGATAGGGGAATGGAGAATTGTACAGATAACTTCATACTGCACACTACATCTAGTCATCACAACGTGTCTCCATAAGTAAGGCTAAGTTCAGATTCCCATCTTCTATCCTGGCCCTATACAGTCGTCCTGCCACAGACATCCACTCCATTCTACATTCTACACTAGACACTAAATTATACTAGACAATAAATTACACTAGACAATAAATTACACTAGACACTAAATTACACTAGACACTAAATTACACTATTCAGTAGTACTAGTCAGTAGTACTAGTCAGTAGTACTATTCGATGTTCTTCAACGCCATTCTGTGGCTAGCCCTTGCATCCAGTACCGTAGCATACCCCGTCTCCAATGTGCATGTTTCGTTGACCAACAATGCCAAGGATGTCCAAGTCAGCCCCAACGCCGCAGGAGGCTTGAC